>VZRN01000659.1:665294-725737 GCA_013397935.1 Dasyornis broadbenti | reverse complement strand
CAGCCTTCAGCACATGCTGGGAGCTCTTTATGAATCATGCATGGACCATGAGTCTATATGCAATTTTTATTAGTTTTTATCCTTTTGGGGAGTACTGGACAATATATTTTTTTTTCTAATTAAGGCTGCTAATTGAAATTGAGCAAAGAATGCTGCAGTCCAATGTGTTGTGTGTTTGTGTCAATTTGACTCAAAATACTGTAATATTTATGTAACAGTAATGAGCCTCTGATAGTATTTACCTAATTGTAGATGGGATATGCAAATAGGGCATGTTCAGAAGATCAGGTGTGGCCTACTGAAGTGTAAACCAGAAAATATATCTGGAAAATATTTATTTTTTAGTGTTGTAGCAATGAAGTAGTTAGGGAGAGGGTTTTAACTGCTAAGAGAGAAATCAGCACTTGGTAAGAAGATGATATTTTCAGTCTTCAGGAATTTCAATGAAAAGCTCAAGCGGAGGCACAGAAGACAGAGTGCATGTCTTTAAGTCACTTTGAAATTATCAGATAAGACTCTGGTTTCCTATTTGTTTCAGTTATTTTTTTCTTTCTAATGAAACATTTACAAATAAATAACTTAAGTTTAAGTCTCTCCTCTCATCATGTAAGACTCAAAATGCACCACCAATTCATATTTCCCACTGATTTTCAACATTCCATCAGGTTTGGGGAGAGAAATACAACTCCATTTTCCCTTCAAAGCATATTTTATTCTGATGTTCAACATTATTTTGTGCACAGTGAGTGGGTTTTGTCATGTTAATATTTCAGGCTTTTGTTTGGGCTGTTCAGGACTAATGCTGCAAATAGATGCCAGCAGAAAAACTGCCTTCAGCACGAAGAGCAGTGTTTGCTTAACTATGGATGGACCTCCAAAGACTCTGCAAAAAACAACTTACAGCCTTTGGTTTTAAATTAAAAGAAGCAACAGAATGTATTTAAAAACTGAATGTGAAGTTGTCAGTACAATGTTTTGGAGTTGAAACAGCTTCTCTTTAAAGCTGCAACAAGCACAAATACATGTTTTTTTTTTACTGAATATTTACATTCCACATCAGTTTCCTGTAACACAATAGCTCATGACAGAATGAAGCCCAATCTCCATTTGACAGACAGAGTGATTTCTATATTCCTAGATGTCAATGACCTTGGAATTCAACAAGAAACAACGACAGAAATTCAGTGAAGATATCAAGTGGGTGAAGAGTTTTTATTAAATGTAGAACATTATATTTTAAAAGCAAGAAAGCAGATGGCACTGAAGTCAGCTGTGATGTAACCAGACACAATTCTCAATTCCGTGGGGATGCTGTCTCTACTTTCAGCTAAGCTGAATTTGCAAAACAAAGTTACTACTGTGGCAATGAAGCTCTCACGCTGTGATGAGTTTGCACAAAGGCAGGCAGCAAGCCTGCATTTATTTGATGTCATCGGGAGAAGCATGAAAGAACAAGTGAGCACAGAGCAGGTGGCAGCTCCTCCCGCCTGGCTGCCCCAGCAAGGAAAACAGGCTCAGGCCCTGCTGCATTCCTGTGCAGGAGACATTGGAGCATGGACTTGGAAATGTATGCTGCTGCTTTAGCCATTTTTCTTTGCAGCATTCCCATGAGACACATGCTCAATTCCAGAGGGCAGTCTTCCCTGCAGGTATGGCTGTACAAGCTCCCATTCCAAACTTGATCCCTTGTTTCCACAGGCACAGGCCATCCTGCTGGCCCTGCCCGAGATGACCACAAGCACAGAGAGGGGAAGCTCAGCGATGGTGTTTTCTCCCTTGGCAGGGGATGTCACACTGTAGCAGAGAGCCTGCAGACAGCACTCTGGTGCATCCTGGGCTCCTAGTGTTCCCGGGGCTGCCTTGCTGTTCCTGTCTCTCCTGAGCTACCTGTGGCAGGTGTAGTTGGCCATGGTAACGCTCAGATCCTGTTGATGGTGGCCAGTAGTTCCTACTGCTCCTCTCAGATGGGAGAAGAACAGATGCCAGTACCTGCTGAATAAGTTGTCCCAAGAGTTCCTTGAGTAGCACTGCCAAGCCATCAGGCAGCTGGGGCTCCTTGGGATGCAGCTCAGGCTGCAGCTGTGTGCAGACACTGACTACTGCACTCTTCACATCCAAATCTGAATGTCCTGAATATTCCTTCCATGTGAATACCTAGCCAAAGGAAAGGCTCTCTGCTCCTCTGGGCAGGAGGCTGCATTCACAAGAGCACAAAAATTTGTCAAAAGGCTACAGGAATCTCTGTCTTCACCTGAATCTCCAGCTTGACCTGATGGACACAAAAAAGATTAAACTGACAGTTTTTACTGAGAAGAAGTTTGAATAAAAATTTCCAAATGGAAAATTACCGCAAAATTACTGTGTTAATTGTCTATAATGCTATCAAGAGGTGCTCATTACCAAGGAACTTGGGTGCAGGCAGAGGCGAAGCCTGAAAGCCAAGAGATACCAAACTCAAGTTTGTGAGCATGTGCAAAATCACAGCTCCTCTGTGTCCTGTCAGTCCCTCTCGCAGATGAAACACATGCCCTGCTCCAGTCTCCACAGGGCATCCAAAAAGGTGGGAAATGCTTTTGAGCAGACCCTCATCTAGTGAAGATCCCAGCTCTGCCCAGCTCTACTGGAGGAGAATTTCCCTGTCAAGTTTCCTTGGATCAAGCTGTTATCTTTCACCGAGGGGAGAGCCTACCCTCCCAGTTCTCAGCCAGGACACCAAGACAAAATCCTCTCTCTGCAGTGAGGATAAACTTGGCAAATTAGATAAACTTTAGGTGGAGCTAAACCAAGATGATTCTCTAGCAGCAGTTGTACTTAATCTTGAAGTAATTTTAGTTGGCAGCTCACTTATGTAGCCTGATACTAAAATTCTTCTCAACTGTATTTTTATCTGCTTCTGAAGCATGCAAAGCAGCCTAATAGCTTCTTACTTAATTTTTCTGGAGTAATAGATGAAAAAATAGCAAAATATCACATCTCAAAATCATAGTCAAAATCTTTTTTGCTTTTATTCTATTTAATGTTTAATATCTGGTAAAATACAATAAATAATTTTTCAGTCTAGGACAATCAGATGTTAAGCTTAATAATAAAAATGTTCAGAGACGATGTAAAAATAAATTGATATCTTACTATTTAACTTCAATGACAAAGCAGGTTTCAGTTTTAGACAACTGAGAAATTTTCAGCCATGGAAGATAAATGAACATATCCTGCCCTTTCATAACACTTGGCTATCATTGAAACCAACATTGAAACCAATGTGAAAATGCACACACACACACACATACACACACATATATGTATATGTGCCAGCCTTTGAGCAGAGTTTGGTCTAGATCTTACAAAATGGCAGTTTGCAATCGACATTTATGTGTGTTTAAATTTTTAACAAATAAAACTGCAGAAGGTTCATATATCTTACATTTTCCACATCCTGTTACTGCAACTTATATGAAACATTAGCATATAAAAAGTCATCGCTGTACAACTACCTTTTTTTTCCCGAAAGTCAGTGTCAGAACAATAAAAACCAGCTAATTCATTAAAATCAGATTTATTGTTAATGTGCTGATGTCTGCATTAGCTGTCTTCTGTTTTAAGCACAAGGAATCTATTAAAACATAAAAGGCAAAAGTGGCTCAGAAAATCACAAACTCTCCAACAACATACTTGTAGCTTTACTAACACTTATCTGATGCTATGGTTAATTGAAAGCCAATGTAAACACAATGAGGTACAGATACCCATGGACATTCCTCATAACTGTGCAAACTGTGGGCCTCATCCTGCAAACACCACTGGCTACAGAGCTTCCTCCCAGGCCTGGTCAGACTGCAACTCCCTGCAGCAGCTCTGCCACTGCCATTTGCAGGAAGGGGTCCTGTGACCCTCACGTCATGGACCAAATACATGTAAAGTGCCTCAGATTTCCAACCGATGCAAATTTACATTTCATTTCTTTAGACTCAAAAAGATGAAATAGCCTCTGTAAAGTCTTGTATAAATATTCCATTAAAATTGTTAGAGGTCTTCTATTTCAAGGTAAATCTAATAAAATACTTGAACTGATTTTAAATTAGGCAAAGAGTGTTTGCGCTGCTTTTTGTATAAAAGTAACAATATTCCTTTGCTGTGAGATATTTTATATATCTCCAGTCACTCTTCCCTTTATTTTACAGAGAGTAAGAGGCAGAGCTATTATGATTTTGTTGATGCAATTGCCTGTGGAGTTCTGAAACAGCCCAATGGATTTTTTTGTGATGACACTGAATCTTAAATTCATTCTGTTTCACAAGTCTGTTCTCTCAGATTGTTTTATTCTGTTTCCTCAGTCCTTTCAGAACTAGCTCCAGCTGAATTATCAGCTTCATACTTTTTATCAAGAGCATCTTCAAAGGATTTCCCACTGCAGTCGTAGGTTTTACTTGTAGGTCCCATATGTGTTCGGATGCGAGCTCCTGGCTGGTATAACTGCATGGCTGGACGATCCTAGAAGGAAGGAGATGAGGTTAACACTCTGAGAAACCCATGCGGGACACATACGCAGGATTTTAAAGTTTTGAATCTTTATGAAGAAAGTAGATTTTGTGTTAAATTACTTTACATTTCATAAGAACCAGGAAAAAAATGGAGTATAATGAAAATTGACTGTGTATTCAATATCTAGTATTCAATATATGTTGTTTATAACACTGTTCTTGGGAGCCAAACATTTTGAATAAATGAAGAATGCTGTAAAAATTAAAGAGAATGTGATACATTTGACATAAACAAGGAGAAATACTGCAGACAATTATCAAACACGGTATTACAAGTAAAACCAAAAAAAATGTTGCTACCTTCACTAACATCAGCTGAGAAGAACAATAGCCTGTGCACTTGCAACTCTGCAGATGAATGACAAATATTACACATAAGCAAAAAAATCCAAGAGAAACCAGAGAACAGCTTAGCATGTAGCAGCTAGAAAATTATCCTCAAGTGATCATCAACCATTACCAGAATTTAAACATGCAATGCACGTTTGAAATATACACATCAAAATAAAATTGCACAGTTATTGCTCCACTTCATCTTGCCTTCTGTACTGAACATGAGAGCAGGGGAATTTATGCACTGAGTATAAGTACAAAGTAAGTACAATTTGAGCATGTGCAGGCTCTGTGAGTGACCCAATCATATACATGCTCCTCTGATCACAAGAAAATGGAAGGAGCCCATTTAAAAGGAAAAGACACCTCAAACCCACAAATGGTGATGCTCTGTAGCTCTTGAGAGCACACTTTATTCTTGAAATTTCAATAGTAAAACACACTGATTAGAAACTCTGCTTAAGACGACTTATCCTAGTAAGAGCATTTTACTCTCACATAATGTTATGAAGCAACTGAAAGATCACCAAAACCTGAGCTTTTTGATCAAAGTCTTGTGTTAAGTTTAGCAAACAGCTAGCAGCTTACTTTAAGACAGCGGCAGAGCACTGAAATTGTCCTACATCAAATTATACCAATTTTCATAATTTCAAGTAATTCTGGACTTTTGTTCTTTCACTCTTCTTTTTCTTATACCCAATATGCATTTCCCCTTTTCTTTTTCCTTCACCTTTTTAGATCCACTTGTCTTTTTTTGATCCACTTTTTTTCTCCTTCTCTTTAGACCAGATGTCAAGATTCACTACTGAGCCTTATGACTCAATCATTCTAATTAGTGCTTTGCAGAGTGGTATGAAATGCGTAACACACCTTTCTATATCCCAAACGGCTACATAAAAGTAGATCCTCTGACAAGCAGTGCCCATTAGAAAGTTTATGATAAAGGGTCCAAACAACTTTTCCGGCCACAGCCTCTGTACCCTGCAGTTTACATGAAGGCTAGCACAACATCACTTATACAGGAAATTTTCCATTTTCTAATAAATTCCTACAAACTTCAGAAATAGGCTCCATCTCTGACTAAAAATTTGTGTTGGCATTGTCAATTCTATACCTAAGTTGTAAAACTGAGCCCCTAATCTCACCTATGTGATAAATACATTAAGGAAAAAAGTCGCCACACTGCAAAATACTTTACTGATGGTGCGTATTTTTTTTAGGGAACAAATCTAGTATTTTAGTCCTAAGTGGGGACTAATCCATACTGAGACTCAGCAAGCTACCAGAATGTGTGATGCAAAGAAATAAAAAGTAGGCAGCTTCTTAACACTTGCCAAAAGGTCCCCAAAACCCACCATCCATTTACAAGGCCAGAGATTAATCTGCCAGATTTCAAGAAGAGCATGGCAAGCATGAAGAAAATTATTTTTCTCATCTTCCTGTTTCTGATCTAGCCATTTTTCTGACTGTGCTACAGCTTGAGCCACTGATGAGGACAGTGGCTAATGTGTAAAAGCAGAAAAATCTCACCCGTCCTGCCCAGCTGACCTCTGCACAAACAAAAAGTAGGGCACACAAGGCTTTCTGTGTTTGCCTCTTCTGTGCTTGTTGTTGAGGAAGGTGACTTCCTCAACAGGCACAATGAGTCTACCTGGACTTCTTCCTTGCACACTCCACGCGGACTCACTCTGCATGTAACCAGTTTACTCTTGTCAGCCTTAGCCCACAGTACACATCAGTCACTTGCTTTGAAAGAAGAGTTTCACATGCAGAATAAATTTCTATGCTAACAGTGTTTTGGTCATCTTTTGTGGAAAATCTAGCATCACAAGAGAGAGAGAACGGAGCTGACAAGGAGAGCTACATCCTGAAAAGACACATCCGTGAAATCAGCCAGCCTGAGAAAAATGATACCCATATATCTGGGAAACAATAAGGGACAGCTCTACTACACACCCTGATACAGGCCCTGCTTTCACTGGCTTTTCATCTGCTCTTTGCCTGACAACAGCTGTGAGCATAAATTTATCCTGATGAAATTACAGCCTTTTCATACTGGCAGGTATGCAATACTGAAGAATCCATAGATTCACACTCTCTGAATTAACTATTTATTTAAGTCCTTATTGTTGCTCCACCAAGCAATGCCTGGCAAATCTATAATATAATTACTTTACGAGAGTAATGGAAGTACATTTTTAAAAGATTACCATGCTACAGTTTTTAAATTTCATTACAGATCAGAATTGTAACAACTTTTAATACACTTATAAAATGCAAGGCTTCCAAGAACAGTGTTCTTAAAAAGACAGTGTTGAAATGAAGACAGAAAGTCTTCTACATATTGTGAATATAAATGAGCACAGCCTGTAACCTTAATTTATTTCAACTGCTGTTGTCCTTTGACAATAACCCAGAAAGAAGTCTGGTTTTACTGAAAATGAGGTAAATTTTTTTTTTAAAAAAGCATCTTTATGCTGAGTTTGCAGAAGTTAAAACCTGTGATCTTGACGCATATTTAACTAATGAAAGATTATCCTAAATGAATAAAAGAACCTTATTTCTTATGCGCTCCTTTTTGGATGCCATGTCATCACACTTGTCCTCTTTACCCAGTTTGTCTACTGCCTCCACAGTGAAGCTGTAGTTGTAGTTCCCTTTCTTTCCTCTGTCTTGATTGTATCCTTTCCCCCATTTCAGCTCTTCTTCATTCCTTCTCATAAACTTGTCAAACTCATAATGAGTTCTATGCTTTCTGCCATCATCCAATCGATACCTTTGTCTTTCAGGTTCTTTTTCTCGAAATCTTCTCTCCAAATCTCTTTGCTCTTTGTCACTATCATTCTGTGACCTATGAGTATGTATAAAAAGAAAGAAAATCCAAGCAATTAACAGTAAAAAGGAGCTACAGAGGGATACAGGACAAAGCCTTCCTTTGGCTTCAGCAGTGTGTAGGTAAGTTATATAGCAAGGTTGTTTTCTTCTCATTTAGAAGGGGTTATATGCTGAATGTCTCACCCGTGCATGTCCAGCCCTTGAACATACATTCAGTTCAGAATAGCAAACAAAGCTTTGCAAAGCTTGTGTGCACTGTTGTGGAAGGCCCATTCTTCACCTTCTATCCCTCTTTGAAATCCTGTCAATAGTATCCCAATACTCTTCACATAAACACATGCCTCACTACTAGCTCTTGTGGCCAGCTGTTGAGGTGAATCATGCATGTAAGTATTCCCTTGAACAGGAACATTTAAGATCTGAAGGAATTGTGCAGGTGTCATGTATTGACTCTGTATAACAAAAATTATTTACTGACATCATAAGTTGCAGAAGACATTTGTGAAAATAAATACTTATGTTCTAGGATTTTGTTTCTTGTATCTCCAAGTAATCTAGCCTGCCTTTGTGTACTTTATTTAGGCAAAGACCATTACCTAACCACAACATGATACTTAATTTCTGCTATGCTGTAAATGGTTTATATTATAAAGGCTATTAGCAAAATTTTTCTGCCTGTCTGATAAAATTCTCAGCTCTCTTATTCACTTCATTGTTCCAGTTCAGCAAGTGGGTGTTTCTCTCATACAGCCAAACTGCAAATAATGAAGAAAGATTACAAAACATATTGAACTTCAAAAGGAACAAATACAGGCAGTTTCTTTTTATTACATATGTATAAAGACTTAAAAGTGAAACAGCAAGTTACTTTTAATAGTCTGCTCACATTTTGGGAAACTGCAGATAGAATCAGAGAGAATGGCGATTTCTAAATGGTGTACTTATCAAACAGTGATATGCTTCTCATTTAGAATTATTTAACACCAATAAAAGTGTATCTATACATATATATATATATTTTTTTAATATAACAGAACTGTGAAAACTGTTAGCATCTGCCATGAACTTGGGCATTAGTGGGGCTGCCAAGACAGGGTTCCCATCTCAGGAAGAGCTGGAAGTCAGAACAGAACCTGAATGAGAGGTAATTTACTCAGCATTTCACAAGACCAAGCTTGTGTCAGCATAACACATTCACCAAGTGGAAGCAATGTCCCAGCTGTCACAGACACCTGAACCAAACACAATTACACAGATCCTGTACCTGTTGCATGGATACATTTACATAAAATACTGTGTTAGCTCCCAAGGGGTATGTGGCTGTAAGTTGCTTTGTTTCATGTTTAATATGCTATCCCAGACACTAACTCCAAGTCCTAGCAAGGCTCAGGGCATGAAAGCCAAAAAGACACCCCCTCGGCTTGTTGCTGTAGCATTGCCTGGTACTTGTCTCTTCCCTTGCCTGTTACTGTGGGGGAGGAAGGAATGGCTGTGCCTGAAGGCAGGCAGGTGACAGGGATACAAACTCCTGTTCAAGAGTCGTTAAAGTAGCTTCCTAAAATTCAGTCACAGTGAACAGGCAGGCAAGAGGCAGAAGACAAAGTTACACAGTCAGAGAAAGCAGAAATGAATGGAAGTAAAGGGAATAGATCACACTTCTCTTTGGTGAAGTTTCAAATCCATATTTGACCATGTACACTTATGCAGCTACTGAGATTTTGATTGTGATAAGAAGCTATTGCTACCAAGCCTTTGATATTGTTTCAAACAGGCAATTCAGTATCCTGCAGGTAGAGGTGGCACTTACAGTTTATTACTGATTTCTGAGCCAGAGACAAAGTAGTTTCAACTTTAAATCTCAATCCAGCTGAAATAGCTCATAGCTTGCTACCTACCCACTAATAATCAAGATGAAATCAGCACTTGGAAACACGAGGTAATGCTTACTGTACCTGTGAAGCCAAAAGGATTCTGTTTTACATGAGCAAAATCTACATTAATGCTTTATTAAACTTACAGGATCAATAGCAAACAATGTTACATGGCACCAACAAAAGTTTAATGCATAAAAAGCCAGGGAAGTGGTGGGGTCACCATCCCTGGAGGTATTTAAAAGACTTGTAGATGTGGCACTTAAGGACATGTGTTACAGTGGCAGTTTGGCAGTGCTGGGTTAACAGCTGGACTTGATGATCTTAAAGGTGCTTTCTGACCTAAAAGATTCCATGAGTAGCAAACAACTGATTTGCCCCTGCAAGTGTTTCTGTTGAGCCTGTTCTGTTTCCTTTCTTGAAGAGCATCAACAAAGAAGTTGCTGAATATTTTCAATTTTCACTACAGAAAAGGACATAGAAGTTTTCAGGAATATTCAGAACATACATCTTACTTATTGATCTTACATATCTTATGGGTAAATCCTGCTTGTGATGGGACAGACGTGCCAAAGGACAAGAAAGAAACCAACTGCTGGAAACACTTAAGATATTTCCAGGCTACAGCAATAATAGAACTGAGCCTCTTATTCCTACTACTGCAAATGTAACACAAAAGGCAACAGGAGATAGAGACAACCCTCTGCATGTGTCTATCATAAGGCTTTCATTCACACCTTCACTATTTCGCCATTGTCCCACTTAGCAAACACATTTATATGTTTATTGCAGCCAGCCCAAGTGTGAAGGAATAGTACGGCATCATAGCCAATTTAGTCTTTGACATCAATAATTAAGGAAGCCCTTACCTGAGCTCTTGATGGGGAACAGGTGAAATAACAACAAAACTCTGAATGGTTTGACTTTTCATGCAGAAATCCTTCCAATCTGGGATTTCACAGCATTTCACCAATAACAAATTGCATCCACTAGCCTTGCCACCAGGTAAGTAAACTGTTACAAAACACTTCTAACCAAAACAACCGGAAAAGATTTGTTCACATACAGAATGAAATCAGTTCTTTGGTGACAGAATATCTTGTCAATGCACCACTTACATTTAAGCCTTGGGATGAAAGCATTTAGGATCTAAATTAAAGACTAAAAGATAAATATTACTTACTTTTCCTTAAGTTCTTTTAGCGAACTCTCCAAAGATTTGGATTTTATACTCCCAGATCCAGGTGATTTATCCCCTTTGTTTTCCTCAATGTCAGCTTCTTCACCTTTTTCTTTGTGCTTTTCGCTAGCCAGTTCATCTCCTTTTTCAGGCTTCTTGAGAAGCTAAGAGATATTTGTTTATGTTTTGATGCAAAATTATTCTTTTCTGTTGTACAGACATTTTAACAAGTATTAAATATATCACTAACCAGCTAAGATTGGAGACATCATATTTACATGCTAGGAATGTATTTTATGAAGTACGAAATTTAAAGTTATTTAAAAAGTGTGGTTTACTTCTACTAAGGAGTGACAGTCATTACCAGGCATTCAACTGTACACTTTCAAATATGCTGAGAATACTGTAGAAAGCACTTACCTATTCTTCTCAAAGCACTTACCTACTCTTCTCTCCTGAGTTTTAAATATAAAGACATTATTATGGTCTATGGTTTCTTAGAAATCATGTAACAGAGCTCAATGTCATTGCCCATAAAATAAGAAGCAGAACCTCTACAATACTACAAAGAGAGCAGGATTAATACTTCACTCCCTGAAATATTATATATAAAATGTATGTCACATGAGTCACTTGGGGTAGACAGGCATGTAGAAGTAGGTGCTTAGTACATCCTGACACAAATACAGACTGAGGAAAAATTTATTATATTAGCAGAAAAGAAGTCATTACATTTTCACCTTGAAGACTAGGATTTTCAAGAAGTCTGTTCTTTTCATAGCAACCTACACAGGGCTTGAGCAGTGAATAGCATTACAGGAACAACCTTTATAGAAGGACCAACTGCCTCAAATTATTACCCTAACATCTAATTTCTAGGCAGAATATCTGAGTCTTTTCATTTCACCAATTTTTCTGAAATGAGCAAAGGTTATTCTTCTCCAACATTTAAAACTTCAGTAATGTTTATCTCAGGTAATATTTTCCTTTTCTTTCATAGACAGAACTAGTTTTCAAGGTCATATCACCACAGATATGTCGTAAATACTGAGGCTTTTTGGGCAAGTAAAATAACATATTTTAGGGATTAAGTCCCTTTTCTTCGGAACTTCTAAAGTATTTTTTTTAATGCCCGGATATGAACAATACGTAATTCAGCTTTCAAATTTACTATTTTTGTACTTTCAGGTGAAGAAAACTGTATTCTAAGAAGAAAAGAGAAAAGATGTCCACAGTTCTGTGGCTTCTCACCACCACTAGATCTGAGTGAAGTCTGTGTGTTCTTGCTTTATGCCACAGATTCTTATACCCAATTTCCTCTTCAAAACAGCCTATACAGCCTCTCCAATACCACAAAATTTAGTTCAGATTAATAGTTTTATCTATGTCATCTTATACAAATAACATGGGTTTATATGGTCTGACTTCATAGCACAAAATACACTCTCCTAAGTGGTGTCATTAAAATCCATTCAGATTATTGTAAAGCAGTGCAACCTGAAATTAGCAAGACTTTGCTATAACTTGGCTAAAGCATACAATTAAAATACATCAGTTCTGAGCATAAGCATAAACACGTGTCTCTGCACACATGGCCAAACGAAGATTTGCATGACAGGAAGGGTTAAAGCCATGTTTCACAGAACCACAGAATCAAAGAATATTCTGAGTTGGAAGAGACCCACAAGGATAATCGAGTACAACTCTTAAGTGAATGGCCCATATGGGGATCCAACCCACAATAATCTTCTAACAGGCTGGCACAGAACAATTTGGTTCTGTCAGGTAATGTTGGCATAGAATGCAGCAGAGTTGTATGAAGATATCCCAGTTAACCTGCTGTAATTGCACCACCACATCACGGTAGGTAAGGCCATCAGTCACACTTCCAAACAACACTTGGACAAAGCCCTACATTACTTTCCTTTCCAGTCAAAACTGGTTTGGTGTCTCCACACTGTGCTGCTGTACACTACATAAACATTGAGATACCAAAGAACTTCTGGATAAGTTCAAAAGAATAATTTTTTTCATTGATCTCAGTTACCTTGATCCTTATTTCTTTTTCAGAGATTTTCTTTTGCTTCTCCACTTCTTTTCTTTTACGTCGTTCTTCTTCTCTGCGCTTTCTTTTCTCTTCCTCCCGCAAACGTTTTTTCTCCAATTCTCTCCGCCTCCGTTCTTCTCTTTTCTCTTCTCGTATTCTCTGAAGAGTTCAATAATGATTAATTGTAAATTGTCCAACGGAAAACCACATGAAACATAAATGTGGAACTTCAGGCAAAAGTCTGAACGTACCTGCTTTTCTAATTTTCTATTTTTAATATATTCCAAAAGGGGTGTTGTTCTTCTAGCTAAAACACAAAAAATTTGTGATATAGTGTTCAACTCCTAAAATGTACTCATTTCTTTTACTTTAGTATTAACTCCCTTTGTCTGGCTTTATCAGAAAGGGAGCTAAATCATTGATAAACCTATTTGTTTCATGTATTTTTGAAGGTATTCCCATCATTCTGTTTCAGAAACACTTTGTTGCTTTTTTGCTGTTAGTGTTAGAAGCAAAAGAAAAAAGTTGCACGATTATTTGATGTTTAATTAAAGATCATATCTTTTCAGTTCAAGAGAATGGCTTTTCTCTCTTTCTCATTGAATGGTTATTTCACCAAAAAAGAAAGAAACGTGTTCAGAATGTATTCCTACTTTTTACTTTTGTACATCAAAACCTAGCTATATTGTTTTTCATATACATTTCACATTACTGAAATCTCACATAGCACTTTTCAATCCCAGATTTCAAAGTACATCATGAAGGAAACATTTTCAGTCTCGTATAACATTTCAATTTATCTGACATTTAGCATTCATCTTTCCAGGGGAAAACAAGAGGAATAAGAGATAAGCATTTTGTCCCAAGTTACATAGCAAATTATCAGCAGATTCAATAAAACTCTGGCTCTCCAAATTACTAATAGAAAGTCTCATCTACTGGATCACACAGCCATTCATATGTTACAGAGCTCTCTCCACATTCTGAAATCAAGTCACCTGCCTGAACCATCCCCAAATTCTACAAAAACTTGGAGAACATAATCAAATTCTTTATCATGTTCTTTATCAAATTCTTTATTAATGACTGTCAGTACTGAATTCAGACTTGAATTCAGCTTGTACTTACAGCTGTGAGTAGTTACAACAAATTTTATCAGTTTTAGATGTCCCAGAATAGAAAATGTTTACTGCTTGAAATTGCTCTACAGTTATGTACAGGATTCCTCTCAAACAGAAATATATTCACTACTGAAATGCATGACAAAATTTGAAAGAAAAAGAAAAAAGGGAAGAAATTTAAAAAGTTTTTAACAAATTTGAAATGACATAGCCAAAATCTAGACACAATTAATATCCCAAAAATATCTGTCTTTTTGCATTGAAAGTCAGATTATTCTGGGGGCAACCCATTCGTTAATAACAAAACTTTGTTACACAGTTATGAATGAGAAGGCTGATAGGATTAACTGTTTATTTTTAGCAAATATCAGTGGTAGGAAGTGACAACCAATAAAGGTTGTTGATTTGCTATTTTCCTCCCTCTATCCCTTGATTTTCCATGCTTCCCCGTACACCCCACCTGCCCATAATTTTTGAAAAGTTTTAGGCCCCCAGAGCCCTCCCTTCCAGTCCCTCAGATCTGAGTTTTGCCTGTCTCTCCTCCTCCCTAAGTTTCCCTGTCTGAGCAGTGGCTGCCTCTGGGCACCTTTATACGCTGAAAGAGGTCACAAATTGTAAGTGGAAGGTCTGGGAAAAGGATAAGCTGCACTGAGAGTCCAGAACTTGACCCAAGTCATGACTAAGGCTGTAGTGAAAGAGGTTTAGTGAGAATATATAGCTTGAAGTTCAAGGGAGAGAGGCAGTGTGTTGAGTACTATCAAAAGAGGAGGGGGAAAAACAATGTTTATCAAACTTGAATCTTACCCATCTTATTTATCGGCCTTTCTGCAAATAAAAATCTAAGAGCATTTTCTTAAAATGTTTAAGGAAGTTTCTTTAAAAGAAAATCATTTACTAAATGAAGAGCTGTGTCAGCAAAATACTACATTTTATCCGGCTCTCTACAAACCAGATAAAGGAGCTTATCTTCATCTTGCTACAAAGAAAATCTCTTTTCTATCTCTGTCACACCAAAACTGATCAGCTGATGCATCTGGCATGATGCATACAACATGTTGGTTTGCAGTAACTCTACATGGAGAAATGCTGGGCATGTGAGGCTCAATTCTGCCAGCAAAGACTTGGGCACATCCCTCATTGATATCAGTAGGTGTAACACCTTTGAAACTGGACACAAAGCTATATCCTTGCATAATTTTGCTATAAACACGGGACCCACTGAAGAAATCTTTGGTTTTGTATTGGTAGCAATGGCCACAGCTTTGAATGGCAGGAAAAATAAAGCAACTAGTTTGCTTTCCTCTGATTTAACAGAAACAAAGCACTGAAGGTCTTAATGTAAAGCTGCCTTCAGTCAATATTGTTACTCAGAAATCTGCAACTCTCAAGATTAATAATTTTCACTGAAAGAATATTTTTAAGCTAATAAACCTTGAAATTGTAAACTTTTTGTAAATTGCAAACTTACAAAAAATTTTTATTGCCTTTACTCTGCTGTGAAATACCACAGAAGATTTGGGGTAAATAAAAATTATTGGGTGTCTTCCCCATCTGAAATAGCAACAAACAAGTTTTATGGATAACACAGTTATCTAAATGTCCATTTCCATTTCCTCTAAATTGTTAAAGTTCCAAATCTCTCCAGTCAACTCTTAAATAGCAGTAACAAGTGACAGGAGAGGGGAAATGGCCTCAAGATGCAACTGAGCAAATTTATATTGGATACTAGGAAAAATTTCTTCACAAAAGACTATCAAGCACTGGAAAAGGCTGCCCAGGGAAATAGTGGAGTTACTGTCCCTGGAGATACTTAAAAGATGTGCAGTTGTGGCATTTGGCGGTATGGTTTAGTGGCGGACTTGGCACTGTTGGGTTAATGGTTGCACATGCTGTTCTTAAACAGCAAGTTTCCAGCCTAAATGATTCTATGATTCTAATCAAAAGAGGAAGCTACTTTTTCACTGTAAAGAAATAACAGCAAAGGTCAATTTTTTTTTCCTACTCAACTGCCACACCTAGGAAAAGACTAACTGTTCTGCATGTTATCACTTTAAGATACAGCACATCAATATTCCATGTCATCCTAAAAGCCGCACATCAGCACTGAATATTTCAGTGTTGACCTTACTTAAAATTCCCCCCAGGACTGTGGAAGTCATGCTGCATGCATACAGAAAACAAGGTGTTGCCTTACTTTCAGAGTTTTTCCAGAATCTTGACCGTGAGAACAGAGAGAGATCATTTCATGTTTCTTAATAAAAGCAGCTAATATCAGGGATCAATTGTTAAGTATTCAGCCATATTTTAAAAATAAATCTTCCATCTATTAATACATCTGTAAATATTCAGAATTATTAACGACTTATTTCTGAAGCCAGTGTGCATGCAAAAGTTCAAGTGAAGCCAAGTGATTCCATGCATAGAGACTTAAGAGGTTTACTGCTACTACTTGGCTTGATAGCAAATATTGAACTGTGGTAATATAAATCTGTTAGACTGAACAGGTCAGCTCTTGCAGGTAATATCATAAAGATATAAAAGTAAGATAACGAATATTCTCAATAATACGAAAAATCAAGAAAACAGACCAATGAGTTCCCTTGTTTTGGCCTCAATCTCTCCCAAAAGAATCTCAGGATTGGCACAGATCTTCTCTTCTTCGGTACAATAACTCTCTAAAAATTTCCTATATTCTGGATCTGTGAAGAGAAAAAATTTTGAATTATGTTAATACTTTGCAATGCATAACAGAAATTTTCCACTGTGATGTCATGAAAAAACATTTACCGTCTTCAATGCTCCCGGCTTTGGCATCTTTCTTCTTCAGCTTCTTTTTTGAAATCTTCTGGAATGGAGCGAATTCAACCACTGCAGGATACTCCAAACCTTAAAAGACACCAATCCTTAATTTTCTGAAGGGGAGAAATATCCTTTACCTTCAAATAAGATTTTTAAAACTCTTGAATATTTGTTGGGTGGTCTTACTTGAAAACAAAGGTAAATGTTTCTACAAGTCACACCTAAAGTTCTCATGAAAAGTTACATGTGGAGGTACTTTAAATTAAAAAAAAATACATTCATATTTTATTTGGATATGCTGACTGTGAAAATGAGGGGGACTACTGTTGCACAATAGCATTCTTGCATTATCATTTATAGTTACCTTTTAATTATTCACAGACATTGATTAGAATAATCTACCACAAAATCTCAGTCTGACAAAGCAAGTAAGTACTACCGGGAAATCGATCTGAAACTGTTGAGTTGCTTTTCTACAGCTCTGTTGCCTAAAAGCTTAAAAAATTAATAAATGTTGGGTAATATGCAATAAAACAACATAGCATCTCCTTTCAGAACCGTAACTGTAAAACTCAGCACATAGAATTGTGTGAAATTTCTCTTCTGTTTACAATAGACTACGCAACTCCTGCCTGTGTGTACCAGCAGGGATTCTCTGCTTTGAATTTTGCCTTAAATACTGGCTTCTTCTTTGGACTGGAGTCAGAACTATGTGTGGGTTTTGAATTTCACTTGGTTTCCACTTGCAGTAGGCTCAAGAATACACTTTGCTCAAGTCCACTGAAAACTTGTCTTCAATCCGCTAACACATTTGTTAATCTTACTGAACCTGCTAGTCCTTGTTTCAGTTTTAGCCTCATAATGCAAAGCCACCACAAGCCTCAGCAGAGGGCACTTCTGAACAAACCTTGTGCTCTTTATTTGCACAAGCAATCATGCCAAACTGGACAGCTGAGTCCAAGCTCAGTTTCTCAATGTACAGAGTATTCCGGCTTCACTCCAGCATAATACTGAAGAATATGCTGAATTTAGGCAAAGTGAAGTCTTAGCAGAATCATAAAAGTAACTTCTTTCCAGTTTTTTATCTTAAAACACCCAGGTTTTGAAATCTGGGAAACACATACTGCTAGGAATTTGTTGTTCTTCATCTCCACAAAAACCATCAAAATCTGATGGATATTAGAAGCAAATAAAACATCTCAGGTAGGAAATGCTGAAAAGCAATTCATTAGTTTGACAGAGAGCTTCTTTAGAGATCAATTTCTAGTAAGAATAGGGAAGACTACTTTTCACAGAACCTCTGCAACACTGAGTGTACAGAATAGACAATGGCTATACAAGAGACCCACAAACCTATGTCTATTTTATATAACCTATGGAATTTTTTACAGAAGGTATGACTGAATGAGGCAAGAAACTGCTAAAGTTCTGCTAAACCACTTATTGACGGCAGTTTAACGCTCCTGCAGGAGATGTGGATTTATCCACACCTACATTACAGACTTTACTGTTGGGCAAATTTTTGCAGATTGAACATTTTAAAACTGGCAATCAATTTTGCCATTCTTTTTCTTGGAACTCAAGATGCCTGCGAAGGCCCTAAAAATTCAAGATCTATGTGTCTTAAAAGTGGGCAACCAAAAAGTTGAAGGTTTCCTCTTGCTTCTTCCAAACAGGAGTAAGTGGCACATCGTTATCTCAGAAATACACTGACGGTATAACAGTTCATGCTCACAGTGTGTTCAGTTACTGTTGTAATGAATTGTGAAGCTTGCATAAGCTAGTTTTCTTAGTATGATCTTGATAGTGTATTGCCTAAAGTACAAGAATGCACATAAAGCATGCACACTACAGAGACAAGCAAGATAACATGGACAAATATATTTTGCACTTTATTATGTTTTAAGTGCTAACTGTTAATGTATTTTTATGTAATTAACTGCATAGTGAGGAAATAATGACATAATTAGCAAAAAGGAAGCAAACTGATGTTCTAAAATGGTATATGTATATACATACACTTAATATCTTACAAACAGTCCAACCTTTATTATCAATGAAGACATAGCCATCAAAGCGATCTCTAAAAAGAAGGATGTCCTCAGGATTTCTAAAGTTAATGTATGCTCTTGAGTAGAGATGAGGATAAAGGCTGCAACAAGAAACAATTTTATTTTCTGTTACTTATTATTCTTTTCAGGGCTAGGGAAAATGTAAAACCAGAAGGATCACATTGTAATTCTCATCTTCTTTGAGAAACTGCTACCTTAAGCAGTCTTTACATTTACACATTTAATTAAAAATATATATGACAAAAAGTAACAGAACATCAGAGTTCTCTATGCAACTGTGAAATTTATTCTGAACTGACACAAATATTTTCAGTTTGTTTTGCCTCCCTAAATTGCAGAGTATACACTTCCAACTGAGCAGGATCAGAACTTTAATATTTCACAATTTAAGGGATATGAATAACAGCAGTGCCCTTGGGGAACTTCTTGGACATGCTAAGAAATGTCTTCTTTCACTGAAACAGAAAGAGTTAAGTAAAAGACTGCAGTGAAGGGGCAGTTTCCAGGCTGTTACTGTATTTGAAGAGATTTCCACATTTAAGAAAGAATAAATAACCTAATAGTTGGGAATATAATCCACTGAACTATACACAAATAAATAAACTCCATCTCACATCCATGTGTTATCAATGTACATGCAATGTCTAGTTGTGAACAACAGTTACTCTGAAAATCCCAAGTATTTCTAGCAAAAGAAACAGGTACTTAAAGTAATCTTGATTCTTCAAGAATTTATTGGCACAGATCCCACTCCATGGGTAAATGTTTTATTTGCCTGATAAAAACCTCAGGGCTGGCACACCACATCCATGATGAAACTGAGGTAATTTTAATGAATTAGAACCCACCAGCTAAGTTATTGCGAGTCATGGCATGTATGTGCTTTAAACTCTTGGAAATCTGATATAAATCAGTTTCTTTTAAACTGCCTCAATGACTACATATTACATCAGGTTTTTAAACAAATCTTAACACAAGCTCATATTTTTAAAATACTTATGTTCATAATTCCATTGTCACATATGGCCCCACTTCAGACCTACTCCCCACCAGCACCAGGAGACAATAAACGCACAGAGCTGCAATTGTATCTCAGTCCCATAACTCTCATAGCTCTTTCAAAACCATATTTCAAAATGAGTGAGAAAGAGCAAAAGTATGGACCGGATCAGAGGATCCATGCATGTGGCAGCTCAAAGCAGGACTGCTCCCAAGTAATTACTTCTTTATAAAATATGCATCCATATGGATTCCACTTATGGTGTTAGGAGGAGATCACGAAGAACACTCCTGTGAATAATCAATGATTTTATACACCCACCAAATTTGTGTTTGATCCTGTAACCAGGAGAGATGTTAAAAAAACCCCCAACCTAGAGAGTTTTTTTCATTTAGATGCTTCGCAAATACCAGCTATGGAGTGTTTGTACAGCTTGAAGACTATAAACTCTCTATTTTCAAGGAAGAAAAGAGCCATTTTATCCATATGCACCCATTTTGACATTCTAGGATAGGAACACCATTGCATGAACTGTAAGTGGGTAACTGCAAAAATGCCTGCTAGGGCATGGCCAGGGCTGAAAGATGCGACAGCGTGGCTGTGGAGTTACTACCAAGACGCAAAGCAGATATAACAAGGCAGATTTCTTCTCATCTGTTTCAAAGAACATTAAATTTAACACTTTTCATAATTATACAGAGTTAAAAGGTGTATTTGTATAAGCAAAGGAGGGAATTTTATAGTGGCAATCTATAGCCATGCTGGAAGCAATGTCTCTGTGCTGCTTGATGGCTACAACAGCAAAAAAGTCTCAGGTGACTGGGGCTCCCAGGAAGACAGAAACTTCCTTCTATGTCATATCAATAGCTCTATTCTTATGTTTCATGTGCTTTGAGGTTTAAATTAAATGAGGCCTGACATTAGACTGATTGTACACTTGAAGTGCTGAATATTCACCAGACAAAACCAGGAATCTTGAGGAAGCATTATGTTCCATTCCAGTTATTATCTGAGACTGAGAAACTGAGTTTCAGTTCCTAGTTAAGTAACTACTTCAGTGCTCTTTTCATCTTCAGTTTTTCTAAAATACTAAAACTTTCTGTAGATTAAAGACTGTTACTTGGACAAGGGTCCACTCCTGCATTACTGCGGCACTTCTCTGCCTCAGTGCACAGCAAGTAGCTTCATCTTATGTTTTTTTTCTGCAGGAATTTAGAACCTTAACGTTGGATACATGAAAGATAACTGAAAATACAAAGGCTTGCTCCTTCCTTGTTTCCTTTAGCTGGTATATCAATGCCATCTCTTTCAACTCCTTTGGCAACATAATCTTTTCCTGGTACACAACATAATAGTCTTCTAGCTTTTTCAGCTTAATCAGGATGAGTATCTTTCAAAACTGAGCAACATTTGATATGGTTATTAAGCACTTACTAGTAAGAAAAAACTGAGTCTGAAATGTATAAACAGGACTTTGGAAAACATAGATTTAGAATTTACCTTGCAAGTAATGGATCTAGTGTTGCTGCTATACGTTATTAACATCTTCAAAAACTTCACAGGGGTCAGCAGAAGCATACAACAATCCAAAAGCATGCTTGTGCACAGCAGGATATTGATGGGCACCACAGCACAGTAACACAGACAGACAGAGAGACAATGTCTGTCCATTATTGTTGCTATGTACCGGGGTAGAAGATTGCAGAAACAGAGCTATGACAATGCTAGGCAGTTTTAAGTTCCTTCTCTGATGGAGCCAGTTCTACAAAGAGAGGTGGTTCTCATATGCATGTGAGTTAACTATCAGAGTACTTAGTGTACAAAAACCACACCACTGAGTGTTTCAAACCCTTGTCTTAGGCTTCTTACCCAGCAAAGTGTGTAGAGTGCCTAAAAAAGTGCATAAAATTAACATTTGAAGCGGGAAGCTAAGTAAACCTAGCAAATCTGAAATACTTAGCACTGGCCTACACAAATAATACTTTTACTCTAGGTTTCAGACACCTGACTTCCAGCTGCTGCTCCCCACCCTGGATTATGTGTTTACCTGTCCACTGAGAACTCAACAGCATGCAGCAAAGAATGTGCAGGGCTTGACAGGGCCACAGGCACTTGGAGACTAAGGATCTCTCCTAGGAAGAAACACTCTTGCTTTACTTTTGTACATTTTTTAGCAGTTATTGGCTAAAATACTGCTTTTTCTCTTCCGGATTTTGCCTTCCAGCTGAGTCCTACAGAAGGGCCAGTGAATTCTGCGTGTCTCCTCCTTTTTTCAAGTAGATCACCATAGATTTCATTCAGCAACTGAAATTCAGTTTTATCATCAGAGAGCTGGCTCCATTTTGCCATATGTTTGCTGTCTATAATGCTGCTTTCCATATGTATAATGTTTTGGACAGATGCACTGCACATGTTGGCACTTGGAGCAATCTCTATGGAAATAACCCAGATGAGTCTGAGTGTACACATTTATTCATTCCAACACACAGTTTCTTTTTTTTTTTCTGCTCTGCATTCAAGGGTATTCAATCTTTTAGGGTACATTTATTTCTAAAATATTTAGTCTGTCATCTCTTATGCCCTTATTACAGCAACTTTATAGCAACTTTAATAACAACACATTCTAAATGTTTACTTCTTCTACACAGCATCTTTTAACACAATTGTGTAAAAAGATTGATATCTAGGAACGCAATTTTAATTAGTTATTTACAGTGTAAATAGCAGTATGCAAACTATAAAAACAGCAATCTCATCTTAGTAAAATACTTATCAACTTATGAAACTTGGTGGGTATTTATAAAAACATATATACTTACATGTATATAGAGCTCTACAACTTAAGTTTTGGAGATTCAAATAACTCCTCCATCCACTCATAAAATAATTGATAACTCATTATCCACAGTCATGTCAAGCTAAAATCCCCTGGCCTTCATCCTTGTCACTATCTGTGGTCATTCACGTAATGAGTGGAACTGACACAACTGTAAACTTAGTCTTTCCTTTTACAGCTACAAACAAGCAGTTTGCCTGGCAGAGAAAGCAGAAACACTAGAGTTGTGTCAATCAATGCCTGTCAAATATTTCACCCAGGA
This sequence comes from Dasyornis broadbenti, assembly GCA_013397935.1. Lineage (NCBI taxonomy): Eukaryota > Metazoa > Chordata > Aves > Passeriformes > Dasyornithidae > Dasyornis > Dasyornis broadbenti. Next base: position 702,843 of record VZRN01000659.1, on the reverse strand, counting down.
ACATAGTAGTGGTGGTTCCCTCGAAGCTCTACAGGTGCTGCCCTCAGTGCTGCATTTCCTGGGTGTATACCTACATCCTACAGTGTTAATGCTCTTTACCTACAATAATCCTGAGCAAAATGTGGTGAAGAAGTTATGGAGGGAAAAGGAGTGCTCTTTGGAAGAGCTTTATCACTCTCTGTGATCCATGGCATGGCACTGACTATTTGAACAGTTTTCATGTGAGTACAGCTTGCATTCAGATTTTTTACTTTTATAACCTCACAACACTATCAACAATTCCTGCGACTCAGGACTCAGTGCCAGTCCAGAAACATGAACCAAATCCTGCAGGGCCAGAGCTCAAGCACTTGACTAGTGATTAGTCAAACCTTTAGAATAGACTCAGAAACCTTTATAAGCAGACAAAAGGAATAGAGTATCTGGAAAAAAGAGTTAATATCTGAAGTCTGAGTACAAGACAGTCTGTCAGGATGGCAGAGTCTTTATTATCATCTATAAACGATGTTTTGTTTGTATTTTGATGTCAGTATGTAAGAAAAAATAAACGTAATGCAGTGAATCAGATGAATCTGAAAAACGAACAAAACACAAGTCACTTTCTGAAATGATTTTACTGAAATGGATGTAACTGAAAAACTGAAAATTACATTAATCACGTGAAATTTTAAAAAGTTTTATAGCTTGCCTATAACAGGACATTGTAAACTTAAAGATAACATTTATAATATAATTATAAAGATTACAAAATGAGAAACTGGAGTTGATATGTGTATCTTTGTTTTGTCCTCTAGGATGAGATTACCTCAGAAATAAAAATGCAGAAACAGCTACAGTTAGACTTCTCTAGTGCCCTTACCAACAGCAACTATTAGAGGATGCCAGGAGATAGTTTATTAAGAAGGGGAAAATGTACAAACACTTCAGTCAGTACATGATTTCAAGTACTTGTGGCTTAGGGACTTTATAATACCAAATTTGTACCTTGTGTTTAATAGGTTTTCATAGACAAATATTTGCCTAAATAAATATTTGTCTAACTGCTCCTGACCCATTTTCAACATCCATCATTTGTGGCATTAATTTCTGACACGTTCTAGTTTAACAGAATACTGTGTAGAAAGAAGTCTCTACAAAAAGCTGAGTAAGCTTATAGAAACTTCTGTGATGTAGTTACACAGGACATGGTTAAATAGAGATGTTACAGCTTTTAAGGCAAACTTGCCTGCTTCTGCATCAAGGCATCTATACATCCCTTTCCCTTTCCAACACAGATCCTCTTCACTGAGTAGCTTCTTCAAATCATTCTCATTGGGTGACATGAAATTTCTTTTCATCTTCACATGTTTTTATTATCACTGAATTCTCTGGATTGGTTGCCACTATGCACATGGTACAGGATCTAGAAAAAAACTATTCAGTGAAAGACAGAGAGAATATGCCCACCTTGTCCTGTAGTTTTCCTGTTAGCTGGAATGACGTGAAGACACATGCAGAGAGTTTGCTGAAATCTTGTGAACTGCCCCTAGCATGACAGATTATGGCAATACAATCCTTTACACTCAAAAAGAGTTCTCTGCTGTGTAAGAGAAGACTGAGACTCACTGTATTAACCTTGTCTCTAACTTTTACTTCCTGAAAGTTTATTGTATATTCCTGAGTGTGTGACCATGTAAAGAGACGACTCATAAAAAGATACACATGGGTGGGTACGTGTCAGCATTTGAACAAAGGGGACAAAGGAGACAAGGTGATCCTGAGCCAGTCAAAAGACAAATAATCAGTCAAGGCAACACCACAGAATGGCAGTGAAATGTCCATTTAAGCTGCATAGCTTGGTGAAAGAAGTTGTAGCCATACAAACCTGGTAAAGATAAACCCATTCTGAAAAAAATGTGTTTTGTCTGAAAACACATTTTTTAAAAAGTAAGATGAAGAAAAAACAGGAGCAAGTACAAAACATTTCATGCTGAAAAATGCAAACTGCAATGAGTTTTTTTTTTGGAGTTTAGATTTGTGAAGGCAGAAGAAAATAACATGACAAATAAGTGCATGAGAGAAAAAACACAGTATCTTTCATTGGTAACCTGCCATAGATGCAATTAAATGAGTGAACAGCAAGATTTTTGGTTAATCCAAATTTCATCACATAAAAGAGAAAATGAAACTTTATATGCACAACTGTTGTCAGTGCTTCCTCTTTTCTAAAGAGGCCGACTACTTAAATTCTTATGCAAACACTAGAAAATTAAAATTCGATTTTTTTAACTGTTAATTGGCATTTGTGCATCTAAACACACTGAGAACTAAACTCTTCTTCAGAAAATTTTTGGTTTGCCTTTGGCATTTTCCTCTTATCAAATGAACAGCTGGGACAGCAGCCTTAAAGAGGCCTATTTGCAAATAGAGATGACAAAGTTTAGAAGTGCAATGTAAGGTACTACAAAGACTTTGAGTCAGACTAAGTACTCCTCTTTCCTCACTTCACATTCTTTGTGGTTTTAACAGCACTTACTATTTTGTTGCTGCACTTATGTGCAACTACCTAGGTCAGAAACTGTCGTAATTTCTCTAAATAAACATTTATTTCTTCCTGACTGTGAAACTGACCCTGAGAGAACCCCTAATTTCAAAACTTGGTCAGCAATAAAGATCTGGGACCTTTCTGTAGAGTGTGGAAAGAATCTTGTGCCAGTAGAAGGGTGATTCATCACACACCAAGATAGGACAAGATGGATCCTATACTTCAGTTTTTCAGAACACATGAAGGTGAGACATACATAGTGTTTTGTTTATTTTAGTGTTTAAGTTCCTTCTCTTCTGGAAATTAATTTATTCAAAAGGCAATTGCATTTTACCACTGTGATACTGAGTAAATTATTTAACTATACCAGCAATCCTGATTGCTTTTAAAACAACCAATATTTTTTCTTTTTTATTTTTGCATGATGACATTCAAAAATTGTATGAAGCACATAAAAAGCCATGCAAGTAAACAAACTAAATTCAAATGGAACTCATGAAAACATTCTGTGGTTGTTTGCCCCAGACTGAATCCTGCTCACAGCCAGTAAGACAGGCTGTTAAAGTTTATCAATGAAGGTTACAAGAAAGATTAAGGTTTCAAACCAAATTATGCCCTATTCATACAAAAATAATTTCCATTTAAAATCCGCGGTATAAAGGAAAAGGGCAGGAACACCATTGTCTCTGCATATGCAGTCAGCTTTTCAGAAATACTTTACATAACTGTAGTAGACTGAACTGTTAAGGGATAATGACTCAAAACATTCCTCATCTGTGGAGACTTTGGGGAGTGTAATGGCTAAACTTCTGATCTGATAAGGCACAGGGTGAACGATAGGCTGTGAGTGAGACAGGGGCTGGATGTTGTGGATTATGCCCCTTGTCATGCTAAGTTGTTGTCCCTTGCACAAACCACCGGGTTGTGGGCTCTCCCTTCCTTCTCCAGGGGGAGTACCAGGACACTCAAGTGTGACCTGAGTGTGTTCATCTCTGCTGATGGGACATAACAGGGCATAACTGACTCAACTGTGCTCATGTGATGGGCAGCTGTGTTGTCTCAGAAGGTGTCCCCCGATCCACATTATTACATCAAGCTCCCCACCCTGGAGGAGGTACCTCATTTATATTCACCTGACCCTGAGTGAATATAGAGCCAATAGATGATGTGTTCCATGGATTTCTCCCCACCACTTCTTCAGGACTTCCCCCCTGCCTCCTCCCAACGGATCTGGATTGAAGACTGTACAGCAATCAAGTCTTATTGAGGGGCCTATGGGTGGTGAGATCCTCACACTCCTGTACTTTGTTCTCTTTCTTTTGTGCTTTACACTCTTGTCCTTTCTTCCTCTTTCTTTCTTTCCCCTGGTGTGTGTCTTTGGGTGATGTAGCACTTACATACTACAATGTTTTCATGTTGTTGTATTACCATAGATAATAACCACCAGCCTCCATATCTGTTTTCCTTTGCAACCAAACTGTTCTATAATAAACCCTACATTGTTTATTTACAACCACTGATCATTCAGTGTTGTTTCACACTAATCTGCCCCAAGGGATCTAATAACAAGAACATGGGTTACCCCCACCTTTTATGGCAGGTCATAACAGTAACCCAACAAAAATAATAAAAAGGGGGAAAATATGTGATTTCGAATGCCCCAAATACCTTGATTAGGTTTTAAGCACCTGAAAACCTACAGAAACAGCTCATCCTCACCTGGGATCAGCAGTGCAAAACTCAAAATAATCATGGGCAGGTAGAGGATGCAGCTGTTCCTCCAGTTGCTCCTTGGTTAGACAAGGAGGAAGCCTTCGAATAACCACCTGCATATATAAAAAGAAATGGAGATTTATATTTGATCTAAATACTGCAGAAACAGATGGCACAAATTCCCTAACTCAGTTTCTGCAAGCATTTTAAAACTGTAGGATAACTAATATATTCTGATGAAGGTCCTGACAACTATTGCAATTTAATAATAAACAACCTAAAAGATATTGATTTTTGAAGTATCTCTTTACATAAATTTTTTTAAGTATCTCTTTTAAAAATTAGTTAAACTAGTTTTCAAGTCTTGTTACAGCAGTATTTTAGCATAGTAAGTCTCTGTGTCCAGGTGCTCCTGGCAGGGGTTTCAGGGCAGCCTCTGAGAGGATGCTGGGGCTGCCCCATGCTGAGGGTATGTCCACCCCAGGGCACAGCTGAGCCCCTCAAGCCAAGATGGTGGTGACTCTGGAAAAGGTATTTAAGAAAGGACAGGAAAGGCTGCACAGCAGTGGGCGAGACAGAGGGGTAAGGGGGGAAAAGAAGTGTAAGACACGGCCTTGCAATTAACAATGAAAGGAGATGGAAGGGAGGAGGTGCTCCAAGTGCCAAAGCAGGGAGTCCCTTAAAGAAGATCATGGTGAGGCACGCTGTTCCCCCACATGCTGTGAAGTACCATGGTGGAGCAGACATCCACCTGCAGCCCATGGGGGATGCCACGCCACAGAAGATGGAGATACCCTGAAGGGCCTTGCGGCCCACGCAGAGGAGCCCACACTGGATCACGTTTATCCTGAGGGCCTGCAGCCCATGAAGGAGATTCATGCTGCAAGCAGGTCATGAACAACTGCAGCATGTGGGAGGGACACTCTGGCAACACTTCATGAAGGACTGTGTCCTGTTGTGTCCCATGTCAGGTCCCCCATGCTGGAGGAGAAAAGGAGTGTGAGGAGGAAGGAGCAGCAGAGAGGAGGTGTTAAGTCCTGTCTACAGTCCCCATTCCTCAGTCTTCTGCAGTGCTTGGGGGCAGAAGAGGTTGAGCCTGGGAAGGAAGAGGGGAGGGTAGGAGGTGTTTTAGTTGCAATCTTTTTTTCTCACCAGTCTTCTCTATTTTTTTTTAATTAGCAATTAAGTAAATTAATTCTCTCCATGTTAGAACCATACTGTATCCTGAGTTAGAAGGGACCCACAAGGACCATTGAAGTCCAACTCCTGCCCTGCCCCAAGAATCACAACTGTACCTGAGAGCATTTTCCGAATGCCTCCTGCTCACCATTTTCCCAGGGAGCCTGTTCCAGTGCCCAACCACCCTCTGGATGAAGAACCTTTTTCTAATATCCAATCTAAACCTCCCCTGACACAGCTTCATGTCATTCCTTTGGGTCCTGTCACTGGTCACCAGAGAGAAGAGATCAGCACCTGCCCTTCCATTTCCCTTTGTGAGCTGTATGAAGCTGCTATGAGATCCTCCCTCAGCTGCATCAGTTTTTCCTGTGATGACACTATTTTTTCCATCATACCTTCTTCCCGGGTCTGGCTAAGGGAGGAGTGCAAGAGCAGCTGGCTGGGGGTCTGACAGCCACCCACCACACTCAGCTAAACTGGCCAATAATAAAGGCCAGAAAACTGTGTAGAAACCTCTAGCTGAATGATGCTAGCACACAAAGCAGGAAAATGGCCATCAAGCTTTAGGAAATAGACTTTTAATTTCTGAATATTTTAATACTTGAATTTAACTTTACTGAGCTCTGAGTTAGAGTGATTTTCAGTGCTTCAGTTTTCCAATTAAAAAAACCGGGAATAAATAAAATAAAATCGAATCTCACAGTACACAAAGACTCAAAGAAATGCCAGGGTTGAAAGGGACCTTTGGTCCAACCCACCTTACCAAGGCAGGGTCACCTAGAGCAGGTGCCACAGGAACATGTCCAGGTGGGTTCTGAATGTCTCCAGAGGGAGACCCTACGGCATCCCTGGACAACCTGTTAAAGTCTGCAAGTATTATTTGAAAAGTCCTCGAATAAAGACGGGGAAGAAAGAAGTGCTCTCGCCCTTGACAGGAGCTGCTTCGGCACAGCAACAGACAGCCTTGACTTCACAATTAAAGGTGAAATGATTTCCAGCGCTGACGCTGGGGGTCTCCCAATACTCCAGGGAATAAACACCCTCATTCTGCAGATGAAGAAATACCCGTTATAAACAAACGAATCTCCTGAGATGAGGCTCGGGCTGTCTCCTCACTGCAGACTCCCTCCCATCCTCTTCCATCCTCTCCCATCTCCCAGCGGAGCTGCGGCCGCACCCGCCCCGATGCCCGCGCTGCGCTCGCGCCCCCTCACTTTGCTCAGCGCCGTTTTCTTCTCCTCCCGCTGTCTCCCCGGCGCCGGGTGAAGCGGCGGCGGCAGCGGGGACGGCGGAGAAGGCGGCGGCGGCTGGTTCGGCGGAGCGTCCGTGTCGCGGCGCGGCGATTCCTGCCGCAGCGGGGGGTCCATGAGCCGCTGGTCGCGGCTGCCGCCCCGGACCGGCCCCAGCGCCAGCCCTGCCTGCCGCTCCGATCGCATGGAGCTGCCGCACCCACAGCCGGTAGGAAACGTCGCGAGAACTGCCCGCAGGGCTGGCGGCATCTCGCGAGGCTTCCGCACCATCGTCGGCGGGTGCGGCGGGTTTGTGCTGTCTCCTCCTTTCTGGAACTCCGCAGGGATCCCGCTATGCCGGTGTGAGGAGAAGAGACAGAATCGTACCCATTTCCCTTCTCTCACGGCCTCGCCCTAAGCTCACGGGTGCCTTGCCACCCCGGCCCCAGAGCGGCTCGTAGGGCGGGAACGGCACAGGCACCGCGGGGTTGTGTTATCCCCCGTCTTTGGACGCAGGGTCTGAGGGGTAGCCAATTTCTGGGGAGAAAGCAGTGGGGAAAAAGGGAAAACGGCCGTTACTTGTTACTTGCATGAGGGAAGGAGTCTTGTGCCTGCGGGCGGATTCTGTGGTAATGCAACGCCAACCCCAGCTGAGGCCACACGGATCTCTTCGAAACGGTGCCTCCAGGCCTTTCTGCCTGGCTTTGTCAGGAACTGTGGTGATGGGACAAGGGGGAATGGGTACAAACAGAGAGGGGAAATTTAGGCTAGATGTTACTAAGAAACTTACTGTGAGGGTGGTGAGGCACTGAACAGGTTGCCCAGGGAGATTGTGGCTGCCCCATCCCTGGCAGTGTTCAAAGCTGGGTTGCTCAGGGCCTTGAGCAACCTGGCAGGGAGATGTCCCTACCCACAGCAATGACGTTTGGACATGATCTTTAAGGTGCTTTCCAACCCAAATCATTCTATGATTCCATGATTATTCTAAGTGCTGACCTATCAGTCAGAGCAAGGCTTATTCAGTCCTAGGCTGCAATCAACAAATTTTGCAGTATCTAGATCCAAAAAGTTTCTTGAAATTCCTGTGTGAGTTGGAATATCTTGGACTACATCTCCTAGAATTGGTGGCAGAGGTACAGCAAGCTCCAGAGAAAGGACATGTTTGTTCGTAAATGCATGACATGTCCTTTCTACAGAAACTAGACAGAAGGAGCAAAAATGCCTGCGGTGTAATCAGAACACACAGGGTCGTTGCCAATCTTCAGATCCTCCTGCATTGTTAGTCATCAAACAGCTGTCCACAGCATGAAGGAAATACATGATCTGATTTGAAATAATAAAGGCAGGCAGCATTGGCTGAAAAAACTGAAATCACAGAATATTCTGAGTTGGAAGGCACTCACAAGGGCCATCAAGTCAACTCTTAAGTGAAGGGCCCGCATGGGGATCAAGCTTGCAGTGCTGGCATTATTAGCACCATGCTTGAACCAATAGAGCTAACACATTATTCCTTTTCAAATCTTTTAGGTAGCAGTAGCTACAAAGGAACTTTTGGGGCCATTTGCAGAAGTATCTTGTGGGTTTTCATATCTATTCTGAAAACTTTTAAATCAACAGTCACATCTCCCCACACAGACAAAACTGATCCTTGGAAGAGAAAGATGAAGTTATGGAACAGAGTAAAAATGTCTCTTTTGGGGACACATATATAAACCACCGAACCTGTACTGTCCTGGACCCTTGCACCTAACAGCCAAAGCCAAGTGAAGCAATGGCAATGGATGGAAGCAAGAATCAAGATTCTGAGGTCAAGTCAGGCCAAAATTAATAACCAAAGTCCTCATGAGGAAGAGGACAATACTCAATTTAACTAGAGCCAGGGTGAATGTCATAATAACCCAGAAAGGCACCAACTATTATCTAGGAAGCAGAGTCCAGGCAAGAGCAGGACTGGAGCAGGACAGGTGCTGGGAGGTGCAGAAGACTAGGGCAAGCTGCCAGTAGAAGGGCAGGAATTTGGACAGAACAAGAGCAGGTCAAAACACTGAACAGAAGATAAATGAGGAGAGAAAAACTTTCCCTAAAGTCCTGTCTGAGACACAGATCATGAACTAGCTCACAAGCTCTAACCCAACTTAAGCTGCCTAAAAGGCTTGGAGCTGAGCCGAGCCAAGCCAAGCCATATCAAGAATTCCTCTGACATCTAAAAAAGTCCTTCACAATCTAGGACACTTTGCATACATTTCTTTCTAGGTAACTTTTAATACAAATAAATAATGGCTAGCAAAAGCCAGCCAAAAAACCTCCAGCAAGGCACTGCCAAGGCACAGTGTCATGATATGCTGCCCATATATCGTGATAGCAGTGCCCATTTTCACTATTCCATCTGTTTCCTCCCACTCCAACCACTCTGCCCCACTGATGACAAGTGACACAGCAGTAGCTTGCTGTCTTTGAACCTGAGAATTGATCAGATCTAGAAATTATTTTTAAATGCTGTTCCATTTCCCCAATTTCATTCACAATGTAACCACACACAGTTTTGTATTACCACAACTGAGGAAGTAGCACAGTAGACTCCTAAAGGCAGGAATAACATAAACCAGTGTTGCCATCACAGCCAACACACCATCAGATCCTAACTGGGGAGAGCAGAATAAAGATCAACTTTTATCAGTATTTAAAACTATTTTGCCAATGAAAAGGATTAGTAACATAGAAAAACAATGCAAGACTTATATCCATGTCTGACAGCAGTCAAAAGGCCTGTTTGTCTAGAAGACTGTTTTGCCACCTTCCATTTAGAAATTGCCATGATGTCTTACTACAAAACTAGACTTACATATGCTGGATTAAAAATTATGATGTTATAGAGATAATGGAGTTTGGCTCCTTGAGAATCTTTGAGAATCTATTTGCACTATCTTTCTACTCTGTCTACTCTGTGTGCAGCAAACAAGCCTTTGCTGTCATGTTATCCATGAGATAGTCTTAGTTACAATTATTCAGGATACATGTGCACAGATGTAAAAATAACTAACAAAAGATCTTTTAAAGGAAGAGACCTGCCTAACAGAGCAGCTGTTGAGACACACTCATTACATATTCTTCCAGAGTGTCCAAGAAAAATCCCCAGTTTACCTCAAAGAAGTCACCTGTACCACACACAAACTACCAGGTTCCAAAAAAAAAGAGAAACGCCTCTGTATGAACTTTTTTTGCCAGCAACACTGAAGAAGAGACACCTAACTCTGGCCAGGAGATGCATATATTTTCTAAATGATTAATTTTTCCCTTGGCTACCTTTCCACTTAAGACTCATGGCTCATACCATGTTTTTCAGGATCATGTGTAACTTTGGGTGAATTGTTTTGGAACTAGAAGTAAAACATTTTTATTCACCGTACTTTCTCATGTTTAGGAATATATGGGAATGGTATTGAATTCTGCACTCAATGCAAACTCCAATCCAAATATTTTCTAATATACGGAAAGGAAACTTGGGCATCTCCAATTCCCTCTGTGGAGCCACAGCACAATTCCCACTGTCACTGGGACAGAACCAGAATTCTCTACACTACTGTGCTGGTGCTCATAGGAAAGCAATGGGATCACCTGGCCCCAGAGATTTCCACAGTGAGAGTGTGTGCAATTGCTGATAAAATACAGACTCCTCTCTGAGCATTTCCTCTCTTGATACCCTTGAATTTCAAAATGCAGTTGTGTCTAAAACTTGAATTCATGTTCAGTAATGCACAGACGTGCAAAATAGCTAATACCCCGGATTCAAACTATGTATATGGTCTGCATCAATGCAATGAAGTCTTCTTGATCCAGATGTGGATTCATGAGAGTGCTATTAGGAAAGGAATATTTATCAAGTAGGAACTATAAAACTCCCGGTGTTAAGTACATAGTAGTTTGAATTCATATAAAAAAATAGCAAATTCATGAAAGTACAACACCATAACAAAAATGCTAAAACAAACATACTACGCTTAGACAAAATGAGCTCTCTACCAGTATTTATGGTCACGTACTATGGTCTGACATTGATGTTTCTAACATCATATCACTTTCATTCATTTCAATCTCAAATGTTTCTTCCAATGGGCGACTGGTATCTGTACTTTTCCTTTGATTTGATGTCTCTAATGTTACTATGCCACTTTCATCCAGAGTTTGTCTTTCTATGTCGAATTCTCTGAAATCCCAGGGAGGTGAAATTATGTTCTTTAATGTCTTCACTGTGTGTACATCAAAGTCATAACATCTTAATTTGTCTTTGATCTCTGTTCCTAGGAAAACAGACAAACCATTAGTTTATTTCAAATGAATACTCCCAAAAATGTAATCTCAAAGAAACTATCATCCTGAAACCACTATAATTCACGTCTTTCAGACCATCAGGGAGTTGTCACTGCTTAATGACTGAAGCTGAATAGAGCTGCTCTGAAAAAATCCAGCAGCCTCCTTTTTCAAAAAAGCACAACATAAGAAGCACAACTCAGATTCAAAAGTCTGTTTTGAGAAGTAATTGCAAATTCCCTTCTCAATTCTCCAAGGGGCTTTTTTTCTTGTTTAAGTTACACAGCTTGGTTTGCAGTAATGCATATCACGTGGCTGCATGGTTCTTCCAGATGTGTTAAATGAATACATATGGAGTAAGACAATATTGAGAAGAAACATCTGCTTCAATTGTGTGAAAAATCGGCAGGAAAAGCACTAGAGCACACAGATGGCTTTTACTTGTAAGGCTTCAGCCTTCTTAACATGCTTGACAGGACATCAACTGTGTTCACTACAGACATATCACTAAGTTCAATGAAGCAGAAATCTATAAAAAATATAAAAGTTTTTTTGCAGGAAAAAGCTTTCATAGAAAATCTAAACCTATGGCAATATAATGTATTACTGTTATGAAGCACTTTTTTTATACCATATATAAATCTGTATTTTTGGAGTCAGAAGAACTTACCCTGTCTCCACAGAGCCAAGTTTTGACAAGATGAAAATACCTTGCTCTACAGCAACATTAGCCTTGGTACTCTGATTTTGTAACTCCATACCTATGTTTTATTTTTTTATTTTTCCTCATTCCCTCTGGGATCTAAGATTCCACAAATCAGTATTTTCTATAAAAGAAACCATCAACACCTTTATTGACAAAGTGTTTCCTTTCTTTATGCTGGTGAGAATTTACTGTCATGATGCTCACAAAAAGCAGTGGTCATCTGCAATTGCTGGTAAGTTCTGACTCACTTAGCCATTAAAACAAAAACCAACCAAAAAACCCCACAACAAAAACATACTCTACTTTTTAAGTTACTTAGGTAGTGGTAGGCAGTCTTTCTTGACATAAAAGTAACACTCCTCTCAAAGGACTCAATGACTTTAAGAGACACATAAGTTAGAGAATTACCAATATAGGCTTCAGAATCACCAATGTACATTTCTATGCAGTGTCCAAGCATTGTGACTGAAAATGTGTCATCCCGCCTGAGACCAAGGGCCTATTTAAAAAAAAAAAAAAAAAAAACCAAAAAACCAGAAAAAAGTATTTAGCAGCAAATAAGAACATTTACATCTTAAGTATATCTGCAATGGTTCAGTTTGCTGGTTCGTTGTTCCACAATCTATCTGAGCATAGTCTTCCACTGTAAAAGCAAAACATTGCACAACCAAAATAACACCATCATAGGAACTGGCTGGAGTAGATCGCAAAGCACAAAAACAAAACCAGAAAGAATATATATAGAGACAGGGAATCATTCACATATAATGAGATATAACATACATTGCTTTTTACTTACTGTAAAATTTCTAGGTTAGAAGTATTTTACATTATTTCAACTGCATGAGAAGCTTATGTATAAAAAATGTAAATTACAATTCAGAATTTGCCAAAGAGGCCATTTTTTAACCTAATCAACAGAAAAGAGAAGATTTCAAAAAGATCAAATTAAGATTATAAAATAAACACTGATTTGGAGGCTGGAAAAAATGCTAGTTCTCTGTTCCAAACCGAAACCAGAGTGAAATAGTAAATAACAGCGTCTGTGACCAGTCCTTCAGTTGAAGCCAGGTACATACCGTGTGAAAATAGTCAATGGCACTTTCAAAGTTGCCCATGAGGCTGTGGATGTAGCCAATGGCGGAGTAAGTAGAAGCATTCTGAGGGATTAATACTAGAGCCTGGCGATGGTATTCCAGTGCTTCTTCATACTTCCTGTTAACGTTAAATACAGGAGATCTGTTAGTAAGCTTCATGATGAAAGGTGTTTTAACAGCATCCTGTGGGTATTTTCCTTAGCAAAGTGGAGCACAATTGTGCCAGAACTTTAAAATTATTGTTTCACACTCTGAACATAATAGAATGTACAAAAGACTCATGGATACTGACAATTTTCTTCCTCAGTGTAACTGAGAAATCATTGTTCTCCTTATGCAGCAAAGCAGCTGCCTATAGCTAGGTCCCATTTGGAGATCTTAGCTATTTGATATGGTAAATTGCTTTAGATTTTAGTTTAATGCTGCTCATTGTAGCATTGGCTTTCTTTCTGTAGCTTTTATTTGCCCTCCCAGGGGAGAGAAGGAGCAATATGAGACTGAGAAAAGCTCAGTCTTTTTCTCATTCAAACTGAGAAAAGCTCTCTGGGCAGAAATTTCACAACCCTTAAGTGCTACATACACTGCTACCTTTGTCAATTCCATTTTGCTGCACTCATGATCAGAAAGGGAGGTTTACACATATCCGTGATTTCTATCAAATACCAACCACCCTTTCCTTGAAAATTATCTATTAATTAGACTGATTATTGCATTTGTTATTTTATAAAACAAGGATTAAATGTACACAACATTACTCTGAGAAATTAAATTGTCACATTTGACATCCTAGTTCTACATTGTTAAAGATAGCAATCACTTGTTCATAAGAAATTTTAACATCTATAGTGATAATGAAATAATGCAAAGAGCAATACATGAAGTTGTTAGAGGGCATCAAGTAACAATTGAGGCAGAAAAATTATGCAACTGTTTGCTTGGTGCACAAACCTTTCACATGATTTCAATTTTATTTTCACTCATAGTATTTACACATCCAATTGACTACCACTGTATTTTAATATGCTGCTTTCAAATTTCAACCACATAATACTAATGAGTAGACATATGTCCAGTAAGTTTTTTCATAATTGCTATATCATGTATTACAAACACTACTAAATTAGTTATTACAGAGTTTTTTAAGAAGTCCAATCATATGTACAGCTGCCTACATTCGCAACTTGATTTTCTTGCAAGATGTTTTACAAGGATGCAAAAATATATTAGCTTTGATTTCTGAACCTGAGCAAATATTATGAGTTGTACAAGGCATGATACAAGCAGTTAGTAACCTACTGCAGAAATTAAAAAAAGACAAAAGGAATTATAAACAAAACAAGTATTTGAAAAAACCCTGCAATTATACTCATGAACAGATTCCAGAAGCAGTGCCTTTTGTTTGATCTTGGCACAAGGAGTAACTATTATTAGTCTTTATTTCATAATGAAAATGAACACTAATTGGCAATTCGAGCACAAAGCAATTGCTACCGAAGCCAAAGCAGAAGTACAACTTTCATCTACCATAATCACATTCTCATTAGCAGCTTTGAAACAAAAATTACAGTGTACACCAATTGACCAATTAAAACCACTAAAAACATAAAAAAATTTGCATTGATTGAACAAAAGAAAGCACTGGTTAAAGTCAGATTAAGGTAATTAATGAGAAAACATCTCTATGTCACAACTGTTAAAGCTTGTATATGTGTTTTGCACTTTTTCTGTTCATGGAATGCAACTATGAAATGAAATATTAAATAGTTTTGTTCTAAAAAACCATAAGCCATAAAGTAATACTCCCTTGCTGTGTTATAATGTCACTGAATATTTCACTTCCGTAAAAAAAAGTGAATCCTAACTCAAGCAATTAATTGGCACAAATCCACCTTTATGTTAATAAAATGAGTGGACGTGTTTCAGTATGTGAGGACTGGGACAGTAGGGAGTTAGAATTCACACCCATACAAGGATCTAAAAGCTTAGAACCAATTCCAGTCTAATAAGAATCATTAGTTAGAGAAAGGCTTTTACAGTAGGTACTTTATTTTTTGTGTAATAAACATGATATAATGTAACTACATAATATAGTTATGTTCACAAGCTGGTTTAGAGAATCTTGTTCTTATAGGGTAATTCTACACTGCTCTCATGTGGTACAAAATCTTGATATAAATGAGAGAGAAAACACATTTGTGCAGCATTACAGAGAAATGTAGCTCCAGTACTCTCTGCTTACTTGAGTTTTCTGCAAACATGTCCTAAGTTGTTCAATAAAGGCTCCCACTTATCAACCGTTACCTGCAAAATAATGCAACAATTCAAATAACTGCAGCTTCCTAGACTGTAACTAAATTTTGTCTACTTTAAAAGAACAAAAACAACATACAAATGAATAGGGAATTTTGTTTATGAACAAGAAAAATATAACGGGCATTTTAAATTTTTAACACACAATTAAGCTCAATAACTCAATAACATTCACTAAGTCATTTTTCTATTTTTTACATTGCCCAAAGCCAATTAAATTTCTTTAAAGGGTCAGTGAGATTAAAACCTGCTGTAAACCAAACAAAACTTGTTTTCTACTTAACTAGAAAAAGTCACGTCAAGTCTCAGCCTAGGGGCACTGAAGACACAGTTTTGAAATAAAATTTACATTATGTTGCTTTTATCTTCAAATAAGTACAACGTTTTGTCACAAGCTCTTACAGAATTTGCTGGAGTTTTACAGATTCATGACCTTGCATGTTATTAGCAAAAATACCTCATTTCCAATAGCTTTGATTTTTTCCAGTGCATCAAGGAACCACTTTTCTGCGGTTTTCCAGCTAAGGATTGAAGTGGCGGGGGGAAAAAAGGTAAATTAGTGAAGAGTTTTTACTAGCTGTATGAGAAAACTGTATTCAAGGAAGATTTCTATATTATTTCATCATATGAATGAAATTAGATATAAACTTCAGTAATTTACATTTGGCTGTATTTTGCATTGTGGTCTTAAGAGCTAGCAAGACAAAACAAAAAAAAAAAAAAATCAGAATCAAACCAAGAATATTGACTAAACACTTCTTATATAGGTTAGGTTTTTTTCCAGAAGATATTTAGAACCTCCTGAGCTGACAAAATATTTTGCTGTACAAAATTTTATAGAATGTGTGCAGATAGATGCCTTTTCAGGCATTCAACTACACAATGACAGGCACATGGAAGATAGTATCAATCTCTGGATGTTCCTCCAGCATTAAATTCTGTCCTTGTTCAATCTTAAACAAGGAAGAACAATGTAGAAAGCAAGGATTTAAGGTGAGCGGCATCTAAACTACAATCAAAAGACACTGTAGTTCAATATAAGTACTTTAGTAGATATATTGGAACATTACACTTCAGAATAATACATGTTTAAGACAGTATTTGATCATATTTTGCAAGCTTACTCTCCATTTTGAAATGCTACCACTCCAACTTCATGCATAACAAAAGGATCTTCAGGTGCAATGCTTAAAGCTTGGCTGAAAAACCGTTCAGCCAACTTGGAGTTGTTGGTCAAACCATATTCCAGGCCAATGTACAGCATTGGCAAATGACACCTAAAAACCATAAAACAGAGTGCATGTTTGTTTCTGTGTGGTTATCAAGAATAGAGTCACAAACTATAAAGATATGCCAACTGTTTGCCTCTGTTTATGTACATCCAAGCAAATGCTGATTTAAATGGAGTATTACGCTAAGGGGAAGTTTAAAAGACTTAACATCTCTGTTTAACAAGAGTTTGAAGTGCAATACGTAATTGTAACCTACTCTGGAATCACGTGTATTTTCTCTGCACTTAAGTTTAGTTCTGATGTTTTTCTCCCTGATTTCCTTTATACATTTAATTTATAAATAGAAGATAGAAGAAGTAATAATTAAAAGAATTACATTAAGTAGTAACTACAATCAAATACAGTCGTTTCATATGCAATATGACACAATTAGTTCAAGACTCATTTTACAACTTTCTTCCACAGCATGAATGCGCTGTTCAAGCAATTTCTATATAGCAGTTGATGACCTGGTATGACAAGCATGATTCACAAATTTCAGCAAATGTTCAGGTAGAACTTAGATTATGTATATATAAAACTTGACTTCAGAACTTATAAAATCAGAACAGGAATCAGAAATAATGCAGTTAAATGCATATGGTTAATTATTGTTTTTTCTTTTGCTCCTTTGTTCTCTACCAGGTAATTGTTAGAAATGCATTGCTACTATTTAAAGGGATGCAAGTCAACATTCTACACTACTTATGGATTAATTTTAATCTTTCTGATTATGACGTTTTGTACATACCCTTTCATGAGCTGTGCAGCTGTGAAGTAGGCAGCCATTGCTTGGTCATGCTCACTCTCCACTGCAAATGAATGTCCATATGCTATCCACGCAGGTCCATAGGTTCGCTCCAGTGTTGTAGCTTTGCTAAAAACAAGAGCAAGTCACCAGCAAACACATCTGAAATTAAATTTCATCTGCTTCAGATGACTTCTTAGATAGCAATGCTATGCCACATGGTTAGTTGTCTATTAAGATAATTGTCTCTAATGACCAGTGGTAAACAAAGTTCATTTTAAAAGTTCAAACTATTTAGCACTTACACATATCATTCATTCTCATGAATTCATTATTTCTGTTACTGTTCAGAGAAAGGTCATTACTGAACATAAACAATTATATAGTAGGTGAATTGAGTAAAATACAGAAAACATTAGCAGAGACTCAAGCAAAATCCTAGCTATGCATTTTGAAATAAATAAATTCTATCAAATCTAAGTTTCAGAAGCAGGATATGAAAATACTAAATGAACACTTAGGTTGAATTATATGTTGAAATTTTGCTATATAATTGCGCTAGCCTTGAAGAAGATGAGTATTTGTCACATCACAGGCTGTGCATCAGAGAAGTAAACAAATTGTCACTCAAGTCTTGTTTCTCATTGCAGATCCTAGAGAATGGTTTGTTCATTGTGTTCTGGGACAAAGCTTTACATATTCAAATGTTTATATCTTGCCACCCATGACAGCAACGAAAGATATGTGGGTATTTGACTGTGTCTTCAAGTTTCTTTTCTGAAAATCACTGTGTAGCCCACAGCTGTCCCGAGCCTTGTTAGCTTTACACGATCATTCTTCTCAAAGAAATTTAAGCATCTTGTTACTATTTCACTTGTAGCAGACCACTTTTCCCTTTCGCCAGAACTACTCTGAATTTTCATGTTAGTTTGATTTGTGGTTTTTTGTTTAGTTTTTCTCTTCAACACATCTATAGATCCTTTCCTGCTGGCTAGGGATGCTTGTACATTTAAAGACATTTTTTATTTCATCACCAAAACCAAATGTATCACTCATGACAGCTTCCTGAAGAATTTCACACTGCTACTTGTAAGGAATTTAAATATTTTACTCATAATAACCAGGCATTTAAAAAGTCTAAATTACTAACCCATCTTTACATATATTGTCTGTAAAGGTATCAGAAAAATTAGTTTTACAAGCTGATTTCTGCCTTCTCTGTTTAAGCTTATGGCACCAAAACAAATGGCCTACTTCACAGCAATGCTCCCCAGTGGTGATATTCCCTACACATACAGAAGACCTACAGGAAACAGCATTGACTAAACTTGAGAAGTCCACAGCTGCTTGTGCACAGAAAGAACTGGACAGTCAAATGTCAGAATTTTCTATAAAATTCTTCCCTTGAGATATGAAACCTGAACCAAGGAGAATGCCGGAGTGTCCCTCAACTAAGAACTGAGGCTTCATCCCCTACACTTGTAGTTAGCTCAGCAGCATGAGTGACTGCAGGGACTGCACCTGCCCAGAACAGGAAGGTGACTGCCTAGAGAGGTACTGCATAAGTCTTCCTAGTTTTTAAAGTATCTCTATGGATGAGGTTTTAGTTGCTATACCAAAACAAAGGGTGGCAAAAAAGGGAGTATTTAAGTAGTAACCAGTTCATTGAGGCTTCTGTTTATGAGCTTACAAAATATCATGAACATTAAATGTTTATTTAGCAAGTGAGCAACAGATTCACTAAGGAAAAGAGAAAAAAAAAATTACCTGAGATATCTTCTAGCATGTTCATTTTTGTGGCCAACCATGAGATAATAGCATCCAACTGCAAACCACGACACCTACACATTAAAATCAAAATAGAGTATTATTAGATACATCACACTCATTTTAAGTGAAGCATCAGAAGAGAGGAAGACATCATAATGAGAGAAGTTAGGAACATTTTCACTGGAATCACAGGCAGCTCTTCAAATTATTTGGTATTACAGACAAGCTAAAACTGCTAGCATGTACCTTTCTAACTGGGGCTTATTCAGCCTTATGAAAAGTGAGCTAAGTGGAAAGCCCGTTGCTGTCCTCAATTATCTAATGGTAGGGAATACATGACAGAGCCAGACTCTTCTCAGGAGTGTAGTGATAAGGCGGGAAGCACCGGGTACAAGTTGCAACACCGGAAATTAAGATCAAGTCAAAGAAAAACAATTTTCACTGTGAAGGTGATCAAACACTGGAAAAGGTTGCTCAGAGACATGTAGACATTTATTACTGTAGTATTTGGTTTAAATTATTAATCAAAGTAAATAGCTTGCACTGAATACTTTTTACAGGTACTTAATTTTATAAAAAGAACCTTGATATAAGGAAATTACAATGCAGAGAAAATAAAAAGAGTGAACCATTTTACAAGCTTTATCCAGTAACAGATTTTGAGTTCTGTAGCTCAAACTGTTACATTACAAATTTTATGTGCTTTCACCTGAAAAGAAACTATCTGGCAATGAAACTTACAGGATTATTTGGGTACAAGTCCACCAGTTTGTGAGAAAGATAGAAAAGCTCTACATAGTGGGAAGAAACAAGAAAAGAAAATTAAAACATGCCAATACCTTTAGACGTTTCAAGTTTTTTAGCTTTCCACACAAAATATACAGAACATCTAACATTATTAATCCACAAGTAAACAAAAATGTTTTCTTTTAGTGGTAATGCTTCAAACTGCCTCAAAATAGATTCGGTTTTGCAATTAGCTAAAGAAAACCCATCCAAAACAACCCATAAGTCTTCACAGCATACAAATAAGCAGCTATACTTCCCACCCTTTAAGAATTCTGCAACAGCTTAGGTCATTAACATACATTAAAATAAATGCCAGTAGTATTACACTTGAATGCACCTTGTCAAGGTAAAACACTATTCAACTTCCTACATCTAAAAGGTATAACATACTGGCTAGATCCATTTCAAAGTAGAGTCCTGTGCATTAATATGCTGAAAATAGAACAAAAGCAAATAAATTATTGTATTATTTGGAATAATTCCCAGTGATTACTTTTTTAGTAAAAATAATAAGTCTAGTTACTGGAATAACTTACTACAGATTTTCTAATAATAGCAGCAGTAATCAGCTACAGGATAACAATTCTATTGCCTATGCAATTTCAAAGGAGATAGCATTACAGCATGTAAAGCTTCTATTTCTTCAGTAAACCAATGAGATTGTCCTGAAGCACTTTGCATCAGCTCTCAGCTCCAGAAAAATAAAATATTAAAACTGGCTTACAAAATACCAACCTATGTACATAATGCTTCCCCAGGCACATTTAGAAGA
Source organism: Dasyornis broadbenti (assembly GCA_013397935.1). Lineage (NCBI taxonomy): Eukaryota > Metazoa > Chordata > Aves > Passeriformes > Dasyornithidae > Dasyornis > Dasyornis broadbenti. The sequence continues at coordinate 682,427 of VZRN01000659.1, read as the reverse complement.
AAAATCAAGAGTACTGGCCCCATTTTCAGATGTACTTAACGGTAAAATAACTGGGAAGCATGTTCGCTAATCACCAAGAAGTACCAGTACATCTAATGACCTATTTGCATACATATAATGCACCATCTCCTGAGAGACTGCACCGCATATGAGCTCCTTATTCTATTTTCCAACTGATTTTAAAGACATTCAAGCTGCTCACTTGATTTATATGCAGTCTGAAATGAGAAAAGCCATCCCAGCAACAAGTAAGCTATTACTGTAATTCCAACAAAGGTGATGTGTTATTATTAATTTGTTTGAACTAAAGAAAGACCTTCACAACAGCAAAGGCAAGGAGAGTCTGGAATCTTTTAAATCACAGAATAAGCATGTCCACCTAAACATACACAACTGCTGAAGAGTTCTTTCTAGTTCAAATTATATTTTATTGTTGGGCAGACAAAGTATACCTAAATACTGTACAAAGATCACCTGGAAACAGAAATCATAACGACAGGAAAGAGGCAGTGTAGCTCACTGGCCTCCTGGCTACATAGTCCAACAGTTAAAAGACACCAACACTTATGACCATGAACTCTTTGCACAACTCCCTCGCCCTAATCCTCAATCCTGCTGTCAGCTCTGAAATTCCCTTCTTTACCAGTTATCACTGTTTTCTTGAAACTGCAGGTAGGAGGAAAAATATATGTAATTTTTCAAATGGTATATAAGGGGGTATCTTGCCATCTTTAATTCTTTAATAAAATTGAGGCTTTACAGCCTTCTTTTGGCTCATATTAAATGCTGTGTTCCTTACCATTTGCTTTGTTAAGCTCCACAAGTGTTCCTATATGTACAGGTAAACAATTTGCATGGAAGGGATCTTTTTCCATCACTCTAAAAAAAAAATTAAAACAAAATCTGCACTGCACATTTCAAAAAATTTAATGTATTAAAAGCAAACTGCTTTTATTGCATGTAATGTTCCAGTTAATGACCACTTTAGGCACTAGAAAACTATTTGTGACTAAAAGATAACTATTAACAATTAACAATAACGGCTCTCTTCAGACCAGAAATATAACAGTTAATTTAGCTTAACAAAAGAGGATAACAGAAAATTCTACCAAGCTGAATATACAGTTAGAAAATCAGAATAAAATGCTCTTTTGTTTTGCAGGTCATCTCAAATTTAACCAGCAGACAGCAAATAACAACATTTCTGTTAATCTTTTCCATACATCTGACAGCAAATTTATTTCAAGATAGTCCTCAGGTTCCTGAGGTTAACATTAGGCAGTATGCCTTAGGAGTCACATTTAGCACAGGTGTAAAATTTTGTTTCCTGTGGCATTCAGAAACGCATCCATGTGTTCAGATCTACAGTAAGCTGAGAAGCAAACCATGGTAGTGTTCTGACCCCTTTGACAACCGAACAGCAGCGCATGCCCAGGCTACGTAACAACCAATACACAATTCTCAGCCATCAAAATTAGAAATAACATACTAGCTTTTGTATTAATAATACCTTTTGGTCATTATCAATAACAACATAACTGTTAATTGGCCAGAGAAGTCAAATTTCCTAATTAACCATCTGATTCAAACTAGTTCATTCTGAAGGCCAAACAAGAATTAGGTAGAGAGCACACAAAACTGAAGGTACTAGAATAAGGAACAGGATGGAAGAAGGGAAGTGCAGCACTGTGATGAAGTGGAGTTTTACCTTGGATACTTCTGCTACATATTATAAAAATACCATGTCTTGTCAGACAAAAACGACACATTTGAAATATCTGAGACAAATATAACATATGACATATATATTGAAATACATATCAAATTGTTATGTGTATTTATCCGTTGAACAACAATATTTGCTGTAAGTCCAGGCATAATTATTACACTCCACCATATGAGAAAAAAACCTGAAAGTTGCTTTGAACACTTACACTGAAGTAAGCTTGTAACACATTTTGAAGTCACAGTTGTAATAATGTCTTTCAGCTAAGGATACTACCACATCCAGGTTTTCCTGAAGACCATCAACTGATTCAGGAATCAGTGTTTCACTGGGTTTATTATACTGAAAAACAGAAGAAACAACATTTGAAACAGAAACTAATCTAAAGTCAGATGGTGTAAGTATTAATAGTTTTAGTCCTAAAAGAATATTTAAGAGGCATTAGAGTTCCTAAAATTTTAATTTTTAAACTGAAAGTTCATAAAACCTGTATTTGGTAAAATGGTTCTTTAAAATACACTTAAAAGCTCATTTGAAACACAAAAGATGATTGCCATAATCAATATCGTTTGTGTAGGCTGTACAAATTAAATGAGATGTATAGTTGGTTTTTAGTGCTCTCACCTTATCTTTGGATAAAAATAGTCTGGAATGATGTTGTTATATCCTAATATTTTCAGGTAACTGATATTTTGCCTACATAATTAACAATCTTTTTACCCACCTAGAAGTTTCTCAATAAATAATTTTTTCAAAAATATAAATCAGATTTTCAAGTTGTCAGCACAGCACAAAACAATCAACAGAAAACTGTTACACTACTCCATAAAGTGAGACGTACTGCATCAAAAATTTTAAAAATTACAAAGCCCATATTTATTTCAATGCTCAGAATAAATAATAAATAAAAGTCAAGACTTCCAATCAATTTTCCAGATTTTTAGTAAATTTTGGGACCTACCTTTTTCAATTTATTCTCAAATAAAAAGTGAAGCAATTCCTGTTCTTCTTCTGTACATTGTCTGTTAAGAGGTAGAGATTCAAGAAGTTCTTTTTCTATATGAATTAAAAAACATTGAAGTGGTCATATTACAGAAGAAACAGCAAGATCCAACATTTCAAGAACTTAGAGATGCAAAGGATTTTATGATGGTCATCCCATCTGCAAGGAATATAACAGCACAGGTATACTGAAGCAGATAATACTACTAATATTGGAAATTAGAGATTGATTAGTTTTTCCTTCTACACTTTAAAATTTAATAAAGATGAGGTAACACACCACTATTTTTTTACTCCAGATGTCAAATTTTATCACTTGGAATGCTCTATTAACCACTGCCTAGTGCAACTAAGCAAACTCTAGGAGTGTTTCATTGATTTAAAGCCTGTGAAATTGAGAACAGAGGAAAAAACTGTTTAGGCTGAGCAGAGCAGAGGAGCTTTGGGAGCTAACAAGCGGGACAGCTAGGTTACTTTGTTTCTTTCAACTCTTAGCACTGCAGGACTGTAAAATAGAAGTTCAAATGCAAATTTGCGTAAATCATAATTTTCACTCATTTCGTATGTTTTCTATTCTTAACATTTTGTAACATTTCTGTTATTTGTTGTATTGCCTTTATTTTTATCTAGGAAAACACATATTGAGAAAGCAGGTAAATTTTACTTGTATTTGAGAAATACTTCTCTCCAGACCTTCTTGTGCTGTCAGCATATGATGCGATGTTAAAAGATCAAATGCTTCAAAGCAGTAAACATCAAGCTTCAAGGCCTCTTTGTAGCTGTAAGTTGCCAGGGTTCTATTATCCAAAGCATCATAGATCTTCCCTCGCAAAAGGCATATAGAGCTTTTGATCTGGTGGAAAAGCAGGACTGGAGGTCAAAGACTGAACCAATGTTTGCAATTTGGTTTTGAGCACAAATCAAATGTGCTCCCTGGAAAGTAAAAAATATTTCATGTATGACCAAACCTGGTTTTCTAGTGTCTTTAAATAAATAGTTGTCTCTGTCTTAAAAAAAAAAAATCCAAAGAATGCTCTGTCAGGTTACCTACTGCCAAACAAATGCATGCTTGCAATAAACAACAGGAGGACAGAGTTTATCTTTTCTACTTCTGGCATCCAGCTCTCTGACACTGAGTTGTAACCTAATTATACTAAATTCCCTTCATATTCAACACAAACAAATTGTCACTTCCAAAGGCAATACACTTCTTTGCTGACTGTTAAACCACAAATTTCATGCAAGACAAGAATGACCACAGTAGAGATGGAAAAGGCCAAATCAATGGACTCAGCTATTCTGAACAGAAAATTATACACCATCTTCAATCCAAAACACAGATGTTCCAGAAGTGAAAGCAGTGAAAGATCACAATCACCAGTTGTGCTACAATGTTTATTAACTAGCATGTTCTTTCAAAATTCCCTAGATGGGTATTCAGTTCAGTCAGAAGGCCACAAAAGTGTCAGCAAAAGAGAAAGTTAACACATTAACCCTCTCTATCGTCAGACTAAACAGTCCTTTAATCCCATTATACCAGCATTCAAAATCAGTTCACATCAACAGTTTCACTCTCTCTACTACTTCAGTCATATGGGGAAAATGCTGTCTGTCAATCACTTACACTGTAATTTCAGCTAATAAAATTTAATTTGTACCTCTGAAACTAAAGACTATTCACAGACCCTTCAGCCTACACATGGTACCAATATCTTTAAATTGTGTGTCTACACAGAATTTTTTTACTGAGCTTCAAAAACTTCACCTTCACCTCACATAATTTTCAGAAATGTGATCAAAGAATATCCCACTGAGAACAACACTTGAGTGATCATGAAGTATTTCATTAAAAATAACTGGAGGAGAAAAAAAACTTGCTTTGTTAACTCAGAACCTGCAGCTCAATTGAAAGAAACGTTAGCATACATTATCAAGACTGAGCACAGAACTAAAAGACTGTAAAAACCACTGCTAGATCATGAAGCTCCTGCAAAGTGCCTGCAAATAATTTATAAGAAGTTGTTAAAAAGCACTGTTTATTTTTGCATACAGAGTTATTTTCATACAGGCAAGCTAACAAATGACTTGTGACTGAAAGAAGCATTTCTCAAAACTATGTTCGCCAAAACAGAAAGCTTAAATGCAGTTTCAGATTCAAAGAGCTGTGAAATCACTTTTTGGCTCCACAACTTTCTTTTCCTACAAAAGTATTTTTTAAAAATAATGTCACTTACAGAGGACTGTGACATCTCCCAGTCTGTAGCAGAATCTTTCAACCCGCTTTCATCCTTCAAGTACTTTTCAAAAAGTCGTTTGTTGATTGGCTCCTCCATATCAAGAATATCCAAGGCCTGTTGATGCTCTTTTGCAGCATACTAACCAAACACGTACATGTAAAAGACAAAGTTTTGAAAAATCTGTATATAAAGCACCAATAAACACAGCATCATGTTTCAAAGGCATAGGTTATAACAACCAGTATTTATCAGCAGGTCTTTCATGCATGCATTTTCTTATTTGGCCATATGTCATTTTATAATTGCAGTTAGCTATTTTATTGGTCATCTATAATACGCAAAAATTATAAAATCATTTAAAAATGCAAAAATTATAAAATCAGCACCTACAGAAAAATCTATTATTCAGCATTATGCAGTCAGAGAGACAGATACGGTTCTAAAAATAGTTAACACCGGTTTTAATAAAATACCATCATCTTATTCTATAAGCAGTACATTAAATATAGAAATTTGAAGGAGAATAATCCACCAATTGATTCAGTTGTGCCTGTGAAACCGCTGCATTTTACTTTGTATGTATGCCATTTTGTACAAAAGTATAAAGCTGTTACCTATAGTTATACAACCATAAATCACAACTCCTCTGGTCAGATTACAACCAACCAAATAAAAGTGTAAACATGAAAACATTGGACAAAAATGGTTCGCATTCTTCGCCCGCAAAATATTAGAGGAGTATTTCCTGGAAAAAAAGTTCAGTTGGAGTTCTTCAGAGTAGTGCCACAATGGATACTCCAGTGACCCTACTGAAAGTTAAAGAATGAAATCAACTGTCAGAAAATTTAAACCCACTGTTCTAATGAACATAAATATCTACACTGGCTGTCAGGTACCAAATCTTCCCAAGATGTGTCTTTTATTTAGTTTAGTTTATTTCCAGTAGGGGTTAAAATGTGTACTCACATGACATCTAGCTGCAAGGTAGCGACATGCCTCATACAACTGAAAGAGAGGTTTCATACACATTAGTTATAAAGAGAGAACGTTTGCTTACACTGCCAGACTCCATTTACAGTTCTCTGGTTTCTTCACCCCTTTCACCACCAAAAGTACTTCCTGACCAAGCCTGTAAGACTTTCTCTACTACTAAACTCTCAGAGGACACTTACTTCACTCTTGCCTTTACCACTCATTATCAGAGTGGAAAGACAATTAAACAACTACATCTGAAGAGACAATCCATCTTCCAATACCTGCTCCAGTTACATCCTTGGACCTTCACTTTTCTGTAACCCTATCTGGGGACAACACTCTGAACATGACTGAACACAGAGCCTTATAAACTACATCATGCAACTTTCTTAATTACTTTTCTTATAAGCATAATCCTCTGGTGGTGAAGAAGTCACTCTGGTTAGCAGCAGAGGCTTAAAAGAGGGCTAACAGTAGCATGTCTTTGACTAAAATGACCTACCTTATCCAACTTACGTGATCGAAGGGCATGTGCTGCCCTATGATACTGAGCTGTTAGGTAAAGACATTGGGCCAACCAGTAGATATCTTGTGGTTCCTCTAAAGTAAAAGAACAAATCATAAACCATTGCTTTACAATGTATCTTCAAACACTTTAAAACAGAATATTCACTTTTGCTTCACTAGAGAGGTATCTTCCCCCCACTCTAGCATCCTACTGAGTTACAAAATTTTATTTATAAGTATGTATAAAGAACTTACAATATCTATCAGTGAGAGATTAAAATGAAAAGATAAGATATTAACTTTAAAGACATTAGATAGTGCACTGGACAGTGAATACAAAGAATGTCATACTAGAGGGGGTCATAAAAAGGGGACAACAATGATACAGATTAAAAAAGCAGCAGTTGCAGGTTACCCTGCTCTTGGACATAGCGCAGAAAAACCAGCTTGTAATTGTCTCTCTCAATAAAAAGATCAGTGGGAACCTTAGAACAGTGAAAGCACTAGACTTCCATAGCTTGGTGTTGCAATTGCAGAAGTACAGCTAAATACCCTCCTACCTTACTGGCAACCAAAGCCTTTGTGGGATCAAGCCCCTAGAACCACTTTAAGAAGTGTAAGTGGCCAGTGGCTGTAGGCAGACACAGGTGGCCAGCACCAACTCCCTCTGTAAATCTGCATTGTACTTGTTACCCGAGGCAACTGTGAGTCCTGTGGGAAACGACCACTGTCGCTTGTTGCTCTTGGTTTTTTGCTTCTTAAGGAACGCAAACCTTAAGGTTTGGTCAAACATGAATTTTAATACAGAATTCAAAAGGGAAGGAAGATGACTTCTGCTCTATTTAGGAGAACGGCATTCCAAAGATCACAAAAAAGCACTTCCACCAAACTCAAAACGTCAACGTTTAGGCAAACAGCATTAAAATCCCATCAAAACAGAGCACTATGAGAAAGAAGTTAATAAAATACAATGTAAAAAGCAACCACTTACCATGAGAGAGTGAAGCCACTTTGTCAGCCCAAAACAGGGCACTTTGATACTGTTGCTGTAAGACAGAAATAATTAGTATGCCTTCGGGCTTAGCTCTTCTGGATAATTTTGAAACACATTGTATATCAGTAACATTTTATATGTTATGCATACAGTTACTAATGAATGGCGAGTCACAGTTCAGATCTTTGTAACTGCAAAAAATAGTTTAAAAGGGCCTGTACTGTAACCTCCAAAGGATATCCAAAAGTAATTTGAAGTGGAGCTGTTCACTTATCTTCAATAAAATGCAGGTATCTTTGACTAAAAGGTATGTGCTGTGTAAGTATGGAAATAGGTGGTTAGCTGATTTGCCATCACTGAAAAAGTAGCAAGAATCCCCTCCTCCAGTTAAAATAAATGTTACATTTTAGAAGAAACAGAATACTAAATATAAAAAAGGCATATAAATTACTTCAGGTAACTTCAGCAGCACCATCTCCAAACAAGAAATTTTCATTCTCCAGTCAAGATGCTTCAACCTCACATAAACCCATAGTGCATGCGTGAATTTCCCCTTATTCTTGGATACACAGTTTCACTCTTGACACTCCAGCTCAGCAGATGTGAGTGAAATAGGTAAGAGCAGTAGCAACCAGAGATCAGACAGAAGTTGGGTTTGTTTGTATGTTCCACTAACCCAGCTGAAGTTGCCACCAGATTTGGGGTGGCAGGCAAAATCTCAAAGAATTGGCTGGGATTATTTCCTGAGATCTCCAGGCATTATTGTTGTTCCTTTTTATCCCACTCTATGCAATGAGGCCTAACATGATTGCCAGGATATGCTGGACATTTAACAAATACCCTGCCATTGCAAGGATTTGTAAGACTTTACAAAACTATGCAGTAACAGGACAAGGGGGAATGGAATCAAACTGAAAGAGAGTAGGCTTAGACTAGATGTTAGGATTAAGTTATTTTCTGTGAGGATGGTGAGGCACTGGAACAGGTTGCCGAGAGAAGCTGTGGCTGCTCCATCCCAGGAAGTGTTCAAGGCCAGGTTGGATGGGGCTCTGAGCAATCTGGGCTAGAGGAAGGTGTCCCTGCCCATGGCAGGGGAGTTGGAACTAGATAGTCTTTATGGTCCCTTTCAACCCAAACCATTCTGTGATTCTCTGAAGACTAAGAAAGCCTTGATGGCTTCTGTCCTCTCCTGCACCACTGCAGCTGTGGAGTTTGTTTAGACCCTCAGAGACTGTTTTATGGTTTTGGAGTAGAAGTCTGGCAGTGTTTTCCGAAACTTAACACACTGATAATATCCTGGTCCCCATAAAGCACTACACTCCATGACCTAAGCAGTCTCTTCTATCATGTGTTCCCATATTTCATACTTGATGGGAATTAAGAATGCCCAACAAATTTGTCAAGAGAATAGTTTGGTTTCAATTTGTAGTCCCAAGGGGGGGGAACAATCCACAAACCAACCCCCCCCACATTTAATAGCTATCTACAAGAAAAGATATTTAAATAATTCTCTCAAAACCTCAAAAGAAAGGTATAATCCAGGCCTCCAAGGCACTGCATGACTTCTTTTGAGCAGTTTTACAGTACTAGAAAATGACCATATTACACAAAAAAGCAACCTCATGTTCCTACTGATGCTCCTTCCTCAGAAGTGCACAGCTGTCTATATAGCTGTGTGGCAAAGCAGCTTGGTGAAACAGTTTAACACAAATGAGAACAACAAACCAAACTAATCAAACCCACAAAATTAGCTTAGGCCACTAATCAGCCTTTCAGTTAGACTTGCTTGCCACACAGAGAAATGCCTTGCTAATTTATGGTGTGTGCTTTTCTCAGCAGTGATAACTGCACCAAGTCTGAACTGGAAGGAGAGTAGAACAGTTTGATGCTCTGTTTAATCTAATTTATTAATGCATTTTCCCTCTTGTTTCTTTCTTTTTTCTTTCTTTTTGCCCTGAAGCAACATAATTGCGGAATCAATCAACAAATGAAAACAACCCAGCCCTCCTAAGAGCCGTCTGCAGCATTGCAGGAGTGTGACGGGCAGCTTTAATCACCAGGTAGAGAATCACAAAATGGTATGGGTTGGAAAGGACCTTAGAGATCATCTAGTTCCCACCTGCTGTGGGCAGGGACACCTTCCACTAGACCAGGCTGCTCAAAGCCTCATCTAAACTGGCCTTGAACATTTCCAAGGAAGGGGCATCGACAACTTCTCTGGGCAACCTGTTCCAAGTGCCACACTCACCACCCTCAGAGTAATGAATTTCTTCCTAATATCTAATCTTAACCTAATCTCTCTTAGTTTGAATCCATTCCCCCTTGTAATGACCAAAGAATCTTTAAGGTTGGAAAACACATCCAAAATAATCAGGTCCGACCTTCGTCTAAACCCACCATACTCACTAAACTGTATCACCAAGTGCTATGTCCACTTCCAGGAAGGGTGCGGGAAACCGGTTCCAATGCCTAATCACCCTTTCAGCGAAGAGATTTTTTTTTTTCTGATGGCCAGCCTGAACCTCCCCTGGTGCAATTGAAGCCCTTTCCCCTTGTCTTAGGTAAGCACGGCCCAGTTTGCACAATCCGAAAGGGCGGCACCCTGCAAATTTGCCCTGGCTACACAGCAGCCCCACAGTTCCCACAGCGGGCTCTCCTTCTCCACACGAGGGAGAAACCAGGAAAACCCACCGGCAGGCCCCGGCTCCCACAGGAGACCGCACAGACAGCGCTTCCGGGCCACCGCACCCCTCTCTCCCCGCCGCTCTTTCCCCTTCCAAGGAAAACGGGGCATAATTACAAAATTACACCCTCTCCGCCGCTGCAAAGGCCGGCACCGCTGCCCTGCCCCGCCCCGGCCTCCCTCCACGCGGGTGCCGCGCCGAGAGCGGTTTTTCCTCGGGGAAAACCCGGGGACCTGCTACCCCTTCCCCAGCAGCCCCCGCCGGGCTCACCTGGTCGATGTAGTGGCGCACTCGCTTCCTGAGCCGCTCCAGGTTCATCCTCCCTCCCGCGCCGTCCTGGATGCCGGAGCCGCCGAGGGACCACGGGCCGCCCTCCAGTGCAGCGCCCAAACCCGCCCCCCGCCTTCTCTCCCTCCCTCCCGGAAACAGCGCCCCGAGCGCGGAGTTCCGCGAGCGCTGGGGCTGCCGGGGAGATGCCCCCGCTCGGGCCGCTGGTTCCTCACACCACTAAATAAACATATCATGGGACTTTTATCTACAGTTCATACCCCGGTAAATTTGTGCTGAGGGGCTTCTTCACAGTTTCGAGGTGAAAGATTGTCCGTAGAATTCGGCCCGAGGAAATAGCCTGAAGCTGAGTCAAGGAAGGTTTAGGTTAGGAAAAGGCTCCTCACTCAGAGGGTGGCTGGGCACTGGAACAAGCTCCCCAGGGGAGTGGTCACACCCCCAGCCTGATAGAGTTCAAGAAGCATTTGGACAACGCTCTCAGGCACAGGGTGTGACTCTTGGGGATGGTTCTGTGCAGAGCCGCGAGTTTGACTCCATGATCCTTGAGGGTCCCTTCCAGCTCAGCACATTCTGTGATTCTGTGATTGTCTCTGCCGGGGCTCCAACAGAAATCTGTTGTCCTGAGAGCCCCCTTTGGCTGCTGCAGCCTTGTGGTTAAAATGTTCCCTCAGGACTTTGCAGGGATGGTAGATGGTGTGTCAGGAGGTTTCCTATGAGTCCTGCATCTTTCAGGCATTTTTGGTATCACACAGATTAGGGAATCATCCACTAGGACGCTGCTGAAACACGTCAGCTTTCCTTATTGAAATCCAAGTAATGTGAACCATTAAAATGCCTGATTTGAAGTAGTTCAGCTGCTGCCCAATACATCTTGGAGTGGGTATGCCTGGGACAAGAAGAATTACCTGTGTTTGCTTCAATGGGAAAGGAAGACTTGTATCAGTGTGAAGAAGGCCACAAAGGTAGCAGCTGATCACAAGCAAACAGTCTCCATTTGAGGAAAATGGATCCATGTTCTTTCTTGAATTATTTGCAGTAGCTGCACTTTCATGTAAACTATTTGATTTCAGTGATTTCCTCCAGTTATTAGTTAGGTCAGCTTTTCATCTCCTACTGTTATAAATTGGGTCCCAATAGACCAATCAGAAACTATGTCCAATTCAAATTTATAGATTTATTAAGCAAGCGGGTATTGGTCAAAGCAGCGCTGGGCAGCCTCAGTGGGTCCCTCTCTACCCACGACACCGCGCCCACAATCCGTTGCGACAGTCTTTTATACAGTTGCAAAGGACCAATGGTGTAGTCCACAGGAGTACAAGGAACCAATAACAAAGAACATTAGGAGGGATTAATACAAACAGACCAATAAGTGAACAAGGAACACAGAAATCCCCAGAAGGAGGGGAGGGGTCTCCTGGAGTTAGGGGAGGAACTTGTGTTGATTGGCGACCCGGGGGAGTGGCCGACCAACCCGGGGGAGTGGCCGACCACTGCCCCCCCCCTTTTTTGTTCTCATAGTCATTTATGAACAACCTCGATGTTACTTATCACACCACTGTATCATCTTTTGGGAGCCGATTCTTTTCTGGTGCCACTGAGCATGTGTGTTGCAGATGGCAGATACTTGTTTTGTGTCTGCTGTAATGTATAAATTTATTTTGTTTTTTTTTTAAACTCAGCTGTGTTTGTAGGTCTGCTACTTTTTCATATTTTGGTAACCAACATCTTGTGGAAAGCAAAATCCTCATTTATCTTTCCTTTAGATCACATAATGTAAAAACTAATCCATGTGATAGTGGCTTCTTTGGATCCAACAGCCCTATTTAATGAGGGTTATTATCACGTTCAACTTCCCTAAAGATACCTTCTGGGTGTACAAATAGCTTCTATGGAAGGATGCAATCAAGCTTTTGTACCTTCAGTTCTCAGAAAGTCGTGTCGTGTTATGAGTATTACCATTCCACTCACTGCATTTGTTGATCTTAAATATCTTTGAAATCGCTATGGAAATAACAGCATATGTATTCATCAGCTTGTGGGTCTTTCTGTGTACAATAGAAGATGTTTGAGTGAGATTTTGATAACATTTAGAAACTGCTGAGTGCTGGAGCCCATGATCTGTCCTATGTGGTGCATTTCCCTCTTAGACGAGGTGTAATAATAACTCACCAGAGATCAGTGGCTTCTATTCAGTGTGAGACATCAGGGCAGCAAACTGCAGTAATTCACAGTAAACAAGATGAATATAAAATCATATAATCATAGAATAGAATGGTTTGGGTTGGAAAGGACCTCCAAAGATCATCTAGTTCAACCCCCCCTGCAAAGGGCAGGCATACTTTCCACTAGACCAGGTTGCTCAAAGCCCCATCCAGCCTGAGGCTGAGTATTTCCAGGGATGGAACATCCACAACTTCTCTGGGCAACCTGTTCCAGTGCCTCACCACCCTCATCATAAAATATTTCTTCCTTGTATCTCATCTGAATCTACCCTCTTTTAGTTTAAATATCTCAGAAAAACTGAGTACTGAGAAAAACTCAGAGAAACTGAGTTTGAAATTTCATGAAATGCAGAACAAAACAAAAATGAAATAAAATATGAAAATTAGGAGTTGGTGCTAACCACTAAGATAGAAGTCTTGGCTGAGGAAGAAAAAAAGATGCACAGGAAGTGTGGGGGTTGGAAGAGAAGAAAATGCTCTTATTGGGGATGGGTGACAGTTAAGAACAGCCATGGTCACAGGGAGCTGCTCTGAAGCAAGGGAGGACCTGTCATCTGTAGGATCTTGGAGGGGTCCAGGGAACGCTCTATGAACATGAAGAAACAGGTACAGAAATGCACATAGAGAGTGTTGTTTCTCTGTTAGCATTCTACCTAGTTCTTACATTGTCAAAGCAGAGTACACATCTCATGTTGCTCCCTGACTCATGTTATGTGCTGCTTTCTCATGTTTTCCTGAAAATTTAGCTCATCTGAGTGAGCTATTTCTAGGGCTGCAGCTCAGAAGAATGTTTGCTTATGCTATGCTGAGAGGTTACAGCAGTGCAGCTCCGGTGGCTCTGCTCAGGTGGGCTCCAGTTCCGTTTCTTTAACGAGAAGCTGGTCTGGCACCAGCACTCATGAAGTAGCTGGTCATTCAAAGAAAACACCCTTATGGACAGACTCCATAGTTTTGGTCCTTCACTGGGAGTTACATAGGCATGGGGGCAAGTAGAGAGGGGTGACACTTTGTGCTGTGGACAGCAAGATCTTTGTGAACTGGTGGTTAAGGCTTAAAAATGATTTTAGGTGTGAACAGGGCAAATTTTGAATTTTATGTAGTTTCACATAATACATAAGTTTCTCTTTCAGATTCAAAACTAGTAGAGAGCAAAACCAGTCTAATGATTAAGTGGTGTTGATATACCTACTGCTGTGCTTCATAGTACTTTTAACAGTGGTGAGGGTATGGAGAGTCAGTTAAAACAATCTGATTTACAGAAATGCACTCAAGTATCTTAAATCTTGAGAGGAAGTAGAGGCCTCCACAGTCAAATAAAGAATTTCTCACTTTGTGGAAGTTCCTATATTTTTATCTACTTGTAGATATCTTCTTTCTTTTGTTCTAAAAATGCGTATAGATATGATATGTGCTGGTGCTATCACATAGCTTCTTCCTGCTGCTTTTAAATAAGTTTCCGAGTCAGTTTGACGCTTGCCCATGTTTTATAGAATGACAGAATAGTTCAGGTTGGAGCCGACTTTTAAGATCATCTAGTTCCAACCTCCCTGCCACAGGTACGGTCACCTTCCACCAGACCAGGTAAACCTGACTGAGTTAAAGTGAGCATGTTCACTTTCAGTTTGTACATGAAAAAAGTCTTCTTTGATATTGGAAAAGTGTTCTTGTTTCTGACTTGAGTACTGTAACTGAAGTGAGGCCTCTGAAACCACGATGTGGATTGAGGTGGGAGAAGTTCCCTTTGAAATAGCCCAGGAGAGGGTGTCAATCTTTCTGGGAAGGTTTCAGAGATAGCCCCTAACTCAGCTGTTTTGTTCAGGTAAGTGGAAAAAGTGAGTGACCTTCTGCCTTCTATTGCCCTCATTCTGAAGTTTCTCTTCTTCATCCCTGCAACCCCAAACCCATGTGGACTCCTGTTTCCAATGTTGTGTGTAGGTACTGCAGACCTGGAAGGGGCAGCTCTTGGCGATCCCCACTTCATAGAGGCAGAATATCTGAATTGCTCCCATGAGATGTGACTCTCCCTCAGCTGCCAGCAGCATGGCTAGACTTGGAAAAAGGTATTATTTTGATTTTCAGTGGGTCTAAAAAAGGTGAATCGGGAAATTTGCCTGAATTTGATCAACTAAGGGCATCTGTGGCATGCATGGAAGGGGAGAAGGATGGAAAGCAAAGCAATTGGCTTTATCTTGTCTCCTACCAGCATTCTTCAATTACCTTACAGAATTCTTGCCTTTTCAAACAGAAATTGTGTCACTTCTACTTCTAGGCTTATTAGTATGACATTTCTGTACCTGATCTTCTATTATTTGATTACTCACAATGAACTGCATGAGCTGTCAAGAACACAATCTGCAATTAAAGTGAAGTCTTTATTTAAATTTCCTCTCTCTTATATTAGCTTGGCTTACACAACTGCTGTAAATCAGACCTGCCTCTTCCAAACATCTTCCATCCCATTCGTCACTGTCAAGCAAGTTTGACAGGTCTCCAATAGCAGAGTTAGTTTCTGCAAGTTTTGTGGAAGTCAGTGTCAAGATTAGAGAGACGTGGCCAGACTAGTGCCCCTTTTCCCTCAGGGAACGCTAGGGCTCCAGCTAAGAAGTTACCTGCTCCATTTGGCCTGCCAGCAGTTCAGTGATGACGGGTATGGCTCAGGATTGCAATTGGAGATTGTGTCAGAAGGTTTCAAGGACATGGGAGGACAGGGACTAGAGTTACCATGGAGAAAGAGAAGCTGGGGCTTGGCAAAAAGTTTGGGTGCCACATGAGACAGTCTGTAAAAAAACAGCCTTTGTGGGTTTGCTGCTTGTAGAACACTCTTTGTCCTGTGGTTATTTAGATGCTGCAAACCTATTGCTATAAAGCAAAGAATCTTGGTATTTTTTCTCTGCAGCAGGTTTTTACTCATTGCAGTGGTGATGAGTGAATCTCATTGACTGTATCAAAACAACCAAGATCACATTTGGCTTTTTTTATTCCAAAAGATAAATTTTAGAAGAGTGGCTTGTTTCATAATGATTTCTATCCTTCATGCAGTACTACTCCATTTTGGCTAGCAGAGGTGCCTAGGATGAGCTTAAGCATGTTTCATCTTTCTTGCTCAGGAATCAAAAATGGGAAATCTGTTTTAAAGAAATGAGGAAAAAACAATTTTCTTTTGCTTCTTCATGTTGTTCACAATAAAATGTAACATCTTCAGGATGAATTTTAACACTGAAAAATAAATATTTGCATCACAAAAGGCAACTTTATTACAAAGCTATGATAACTGACTACAATTAGACTCCTCTATGTAAGTTTAAAGAAATTGTATGAGTATGTGTAGAAAAGTAAGACTTAGCTCTGTGAGTTATTTTCTACCTCATTAAGATTTTCTTTACATCTTATTTTCCTTAGATTTCTGTTGGGAAGACTTGTGGTGTCTATGTTGCCAGAGGTGGTGAGCTGAGCTAGAGGTACTGGGAGGCAGATAATGTGCTCAGGGCTTGCTTTGCCATTTGTCTAGATTTTATCATTTTCCTGGAAGTTTCTGTTGTCAGTGGAGCAATATCAATAATATAGCTGACCAAGCATTTGTGTCTGCATTAGGAGGAGCTGACTGGCTCTCTGGACTCCTTTGTTTGTGTTAATTAGTTTTCTAGTGACTAGAATGAGACCTTAAGCACCTACCTCATAGTTATCCAAATGTATGTGTTGTTATGGAGTGTACCCTAGGACCTCAATGAATTTCTCCATATGTAAGAGCGTATTTAAATATTATCTCAGTTGCTGTAGAGTATTTGTGACATCTGTGTGGGACTAGTCTGCTGATGCACCTGCTTGGTTAAGAGTTTGCTCTCTAGACTTTGGGATAGTGAAGTAATGAGTGCTGTGATCCCTTTGATGCCTGTAAGACTTAGCACATCTTTCACGGCCTGTAGCTTGAGCAGCTCTACAGTTTGTTACTCATCTCCCTTAATTGTGAAGAGAACTGCTCATGACTGCAGTTCATTGCCAGCATGGACATTATAGACACATTATCTGATTAGCTAACATGAAATCCAGTTTGTTGGTGTTTCTTTTTAAAGAAATATGGACTTCGATTATCCTGTTATTAAGATGTAATGTTTGAAACAATCATATCCAGAGAACAAGTTTTACTTTTCTCAGGTCACCGTACCAGACAGATGCAGCATTCCTATACAGAGATGTTATAGTTTGGCATATGTATCCTTCAATTCCATAAGGAAATTCAATCAATGGCTGCATAAGAAAAAATCCACTGAAACAGAAAATAGCTAAAATATGTATACTTTTGATTTCCTTTAAAAGCAGTTTTGTAGCATCTTTGGGATAAGTTTTGCTTGCATTTTTTTTCCATCCCCATGTTTATTATTGCCTCTGTCATTACCCTCTATAGGTTGTCTTTTATCTCATATCACTGCTGTTAACTTCTGTCATCGCTGTTTCTTCAGTATGCGTGTTAGAGAAGCACTCCATTTTGTGGAAACTTTAA
>VZRN01000659.1:626380-663253 GCA_013397935.1 Dasyornis broadbenti | reverse complement strand
TATTCTGATTTGTCGTCAGCAATCTTTATAAAGGTGGAACTTGATGGTTTGCTTACAAAATGCAAGTCTGTGTTTGGTGCAAGTATCAGCCAAGTGGCTCCTAAGCAACGTTTTCCTTCTGTCTATTCTGTTCCTGTTCAGCACGGGGGAGGATGAAAGAATGGCACCTTGTAGAAATGCTGATAAGGGAAACTTCAAATGGTTCTGGCATTTTGCACCCTTGAACGCTGAACTGCTGGGTTTTTCTGATTTAGAGATCTTCAAATTGAAAATTAGATAAACGGGGGGAAAAAGGAGCCCTGGCCCAAACTGTATGCAATCTATCGTTGTTGCTATGATGAAAGCTGGAACTGTGGCAAACTAATTATAGCAAGGCCTTTCTATGATGCCTCTATTTAGTTTGCTGGTCAAGGTTGTGAGGCCACACAGTTACTATCATCTGTGTGTCAACTTGGATATATTACTTTTTAAAAGCTATGTCTAATCAATGCAAGTATTTTAAGGAATGTTTTAGGCATCAGTGGGCAGAACAGTAATGGTTCAGGCATTAGCAACTGGAAACAAAAGGCAATCACAACTTCAACCATTTCCTCAACTGTCTGCAGAGCAAAAACCTGGCTTTGATGGATGGCTCATAGGACCCTTAACTCACCTGTGTTCAGAATATTATGTGTTAACACTGTGAATTACCTAGCTGCAGAAAGGAAAGACTGTTACTGTTGGAAGAAATAACAAGGAGGAGGGAGAATACACAGAGCTTTCACTGTAGGTAGGAAGGAGATAGAGTAAATGCCCAGGGATGTTCTAGCACTAACAAGAGATATGTGTGATGAATTTGGTCTGGTCTGTAATCCCTTAGAAATTTAATTTACTGTGCTCACAGAAGCTGAAGATACTTTTTCATGGCTTTTAGCCAACAGAGAAGTGGCGTTGCTGTAGCTATGGTGGCTGGCCTGTATTGTAGGAGTGTTTTAAGTTGTTTTATTAGAGTCTGACAGTGGGCTGGTGAGGAAAATGTCAGCATACTTCATTACTTATATTGGTAACAGACATGCTTGTGCCAAATACAATTTTTTTCCTGGGCTGAGAATAAGTACCATGCTCTTCTACAACATATTCTGTCTAAGCAAGTCTCATGATCATTGTGTTAACACCCTTTTAAAATAGCTTCATTTAATTTCTGCCTGTGGTATTTCTTAATTTATCCTAGCTCCCAGTACTTGTAAAGAAATACGCACATGTGTACATATATGTGCTCATCCCTCTCTACTAAAAAAAAAGAAAAGTCAAGAGAGACCCTGAGCTGCATTCCTCAGTATATTAACCAAGAGCACCCCACCTGTCCTTCAAAGGCCAGAGAGATAAATCATGTCCTGATTTTCTGGGTTGCACTCTTCTACAGTTAGGTACAATTCACAAGAAAGCAAAAAATTCCACAGAATAATTTGTCCTCTTAATATACACCCCCCAAAAAATATGGTAGGAACTGGAATGTTGCTTGTCAAGTTCAAGCTTAATATCTCATTTGTTCCCGTTTGGTTCCGTAGTAGATCCTATGCTTGCCTCAGGCAATAGCAACATGTTTCTTCGTGATGAAATGTGATCAGTTATTTGGATATTAACTGTAAGAATGTAAGTGGCATTTGTGTTGGTTTGGCAAGAGTATTAAGTGATTTGGTTTTTTTTCCCTCTAACTGCTGCCTTGATTGTTCCAGTCTGTAGACCAATGCACTCTTTTGGTAGCACAGCAAACTAGCCTAGGTGTGTTTTAGTGTTAAATATGTTACAATTTTTGCTAACTGACTCACCTTTGGCATGTGTGATGCCTCTCTTTGGTTCTGGCAAAGCCAACACCTGTTGAATTCTTAATTGGACAGCATTCAACTGACCTCTTGGCATGAACGTATCTACCTGGACCTTGATCAAAACCCACCTGGAGAGCTTAGATCCCAAATGTTATGGATGGAGGGAGAGTGGGTGCACCTGGGAAGTAACTTTCAGAGAGCTACCAGGTTCTGTCTCTCATCATCAATTTTCTCTAGTTTATTGGATTTCATTTTCCAGTTGATGCAGGAGATTGAATTGGGCTTGAAAATGACCTGTAAGAAATTCCCCTGGAGGAGGAAATCTCCTGGCTGCCACAGAGCCAGTTTCTGCATGCTATTCTGTTTCCACTCCTCCTGCCTGGCAGCAGCTGATAGGAAAGGACTGAGGCTTAGAAAAGAGGATCTCACTGATCTTTATGTGACACTGGGGTTATCACAATCTGGCACAAATGTCTGGGAGGCAGGACATGCTCAGAGATGCTGTGTTTTCTTGAGCTCATCGTTAGAAGGAAGACCCTGGCTCATAGCAGCTCTGGCAGCATTTTCTACGTGCAGCATAAATTGCTTGGACACCCAGGGTGCAGACCCAGCTAACATGCTTGTTTATGTTCCTGCTCAATAGTGCAGTAGAAACTTGTGAGAGTTATTGCACTTGGGATGTTGATTGTGGATTGGCATTAGGCCTTGTGCGTGTTCAGGGTAGTCCAGGCTTACTGCTCAAGGACATATATTTGCTCGAAGCATTAGGTGACTCCAAGTGCCCAAAATCCATCCGTTATCACATGTGAGTAGAACCTGATGCACCTGTGAGAATGGTTTCATTGTCATACAGAGCAGGGTTGCCCTGCACGAGGATCACAGGTAATGGTCACTGCATGTGTAAAGTTGTTCTAGTTCAATGCCCAGGGCAGGAGGGTGAGAGGTGACGAGAAGGAGTAGAGTTGGTAGCTCTGTCTAAACACAGAACCACATGCATAGGGCTGCTTTCTCCATCTTCCTGTCCAACCACTCAAATCGAAACAATCTTTGCTCACTTCTGAATGAACTCAGTCCAGTGTCTGGGCTTTTGGTCTTACTGGACCCAACTAAGTTGAATTGTTTGGCCTTGTGGAAACTGAGGATTTGAAAGCCACTTTCTAGAACTTCACACATTTGCCACAGTCAGATTAACATGGTCACTCTCTAAAAGCAAGTCACAAGTAGCTAGACTTTAAAGGAGCTATGCATTTTATTTCCATGGGATAAAAAAATCCTTATCTGGAGCTTAGAAGGCACATACTTCTGTGATGTAAAGAGAAAACTGTCTTTTCTTCCACATATAAAGGTATGTTCAATATTGTTATCAATGATCTGGACGAGGGGATAGAGTGCACCCTCAGCAGAAGACACCAAGTTCGGTGAGAGTGTTGATCTTCTGGAGGACAGGAAGGGTCTGCAGAGGTATCTGAACAGGCTGGATTGATGGGCCAAGACCAATTACATGAGGCTCAACAAGCTGCGTCCTGCACTTGGGTCCCAGCAACCTCATGCAGTGCTACAGGCTGGCGCAGAGTGGCTGGAAAACTGCCCGGTGGAAAAGAACATGGAGATGCTGGTCTATGGCAGCTGAACATGAGCCAGCAGTGCCCAGGTGGCCAAGAAGGCCAATGGCATCCTCGCCTGTGTCAGATATAGTGTGACCAGCAGGATCAGGACAGTGATCATCTATCCCCCTGTACTCGACACTGGTGAGGCCACACCTCAAATCCTGTGTTCAGTTTTGGGCCCCTTACTATGAGAAAGACATTGAGGTGCTGGAGAGTGTCCAGAGAAGGGCAATGAAACTGAGGAAGTGTCTGGAGCACAAGTGTGATGAGCAGCTGAGGGAGCTGGGGTTGTTTAGCCTGGAGACAAGGACACTGAGGGAGGAACTTACTGCTCTTTACAACTACCAGAAAGGAGGTTGTGGCCAGGTGGGGGTCAGTTTCTTCTTCCAGATAACAAGCAATAGAACAGAAGGAAATGTCCTCAAGTTGTGGGGAGCTTTAGACTGAATATTAGAAAAAAATTATCCACTGAAATGTTGTCAATCACTGGAACAGACTGCCCAGGGAAGGGATGGGGTCACCATCCCTGGAGGTATTTAAAAGACGTGTAGATGCAGCACTTGGGGACAAGGTTTAGTGGTGGACTTGGCAGTATTAGATTTGTGGTTGGACTCGATGATCTTTGATGATCTTTCCACCCTAAATGATTCTATTCAAGTATTTGAGAGATTTGCTCAACACGTGGGACAAAGACACATGTGGAAAGGTCTGCAAAGATCCCAGTCACTTCTGTGAAAAATATGACTATAGTTAGTAATTTGCCAGTCTTTCTAAAGCTATTAAATACCTTTTCCAACTTGTGAACTGGTTATTGCTTTCTTCTATGAAAATAAGTTTATTTCTTCAGTTGCATAATTGAGTCAAACTGCATTTCAGGTTAAGAGAGTGCCTATTTGGGGGACAGCTTTGAAAGCACTAGGAAATTCAAGTAAACTAAAAAAATACAGGCATTTTACTGAACTTATCAAAAGAGATATTTTAGTTATATACATATATTTTTTTTTATATATATACTGGACAATTAATGGTTTAAGAGGAAAACTTTAATCTTAAAAGTTTAGCCCAAAATATACTCAGGAGCAGTGATTTGGATGAATCATTCTCCAGACAACTAAGTTTGAAGAATAAATTCTGAACAACTGAGAGGTGGTACATGATGTACTCAGAAGTGTGGGCTCCCCACGAGCTTTTGTTTAGATAAGTTAATGTGCAATACTTACCCCCTCTAATTGTTAATCACTCCTGTGCCAATATGTTTTGCTCGAGTTTATTTTGTGCAGCTGCTGCAAGCCCATGCCAGATGGCAACGTAGCTCTTCAAGCATGAGAAACAGAACTTGAAGAACTAGGAAGGTCTCAGATCCCCATGTAAGTCTCTGATCCAGGGGGCACTTGGAGTTCTGTATGTGAAGGGCTTGTAAAGTCAAGGCCTTTGCATGCTTTAACCTAATACAATTAGCCTCCCCTTTGATTTTAGTGGCTTGAGCTGTTTGCCATTACAAGTGTGGTCAGATGAATAACACTTTCAAATTGGAGGCAAACATCTTAGTTCAAATTTGATTATCTAATTAAGATATAGAGCTGTACTTAGCCAACAAAAGAAGGCTTGTTTTTTTTATTTGCCTTCTGTCTGAAAATGCCAAGTACCATTGTAAACAGGGTATTTTCTTTTTGGCATATAATTTAAACTCCCAAGCTGGTGACATTTTTTTCCCCCCACATCCTGGTTGGTTTGGTATGTAGGACATGCATTTTGTATTGAGAATGTTCATTGCACAGAACATGGAGACCAAGTATGTTAAACTCTAATGTCTATCTTTGGTGTTGAAGGTAACATAACATTCAAAATATTCTTCTGTATTTTTAAGAACTCTGAATTACAAACAAGATTTTAAAAAACTGTATATATTTATATACTCAATAGCAGAAAGTGTTTATCAGTCTGAGAAATTATAAACATAAAAATAAAATTATGTTTACAGTGTAGTGATTAGTTGCATCAGGATAATATGTTATATGATGGAAAAAATGTGCCAGTACTTCTATGCCAACCTTGGTCTTTTTCTCAGAAAGGTCAGAGGATGAAAGTATGCCCTGTCAGGCAGCCAGCACCATTTTACAGCTGTTATTAGTTACTCTCAGCCTAGAGGAAATGGGCTCTTGCCTTCAGCTCACAAAATCAAAGCCTGAAACTCGTTGTGCAAAACATTCAGATTGGATCTCTAACGTACTTGAAATCGATCTTGATTCAAGTCCAGACTAGCTCCATGCACTTGCACCCATTTGCTGGAATTTTGTTTCTCTGATGTTTTCCAGCAAAAGGAAACATTATTCTTTTCCCCCTGTATTTGAAGATTTGCAAACTTTTGCAAGTTTTCATGACTAGTGTTATAATATAATCTGTGTTTTATACCTTTTTTAGCTGATGTCCTCAAAGGTTTGCAAATTTCACTTTGATTTTCCACAGTAAGACTCCAGCTGATGTTCTAATGCAATCCATTGGACAGAGAGCTACCTCCATGTGTATCTTCATCAACAGTGAGTTTGAACCAGTCAGGTGGTCTGTATCCTTATTGTGTGCCTGCCAGCTCATGTGTCTGCCAATCCATGTATTTTTTCATGTTGTTTAATCTATCAGTCACATTTTGTCTAGCCTAGGATGTAGCAGTGATATTGAAATGCTTTAGCTGGTGGCTGCTAGTATGTTCTAAAAGTGTGATACAGGATGTATCAGTACTGCTAAACACAGTTATGAAGTCTAAGCAGCAGCAAAGATGAAGTACTTTGCACTTTAACTTCACACGAGAAGCTTGCTTTCAGGGTTGTGAGAACATATGTAGCAAAGAGATTGAACTGCAAAAGACAGAAAATAGAAAAGCTGCAGGGACTGTGATTAGTGGGTAACCAGTATTTCCTGAGGGTTTATACCCTCTTAGCTTGTCTTTCCTTGTGTGTTTTCACAAGTGTTTATGTGAGTGTGTCCAGGCTACAGCTGCGGTTCATTTGCTACCTACCTGCTGTCCCAAAATCCAAGGTGTGCTGTCCTCTGGGATATGCAAGTTATGCCTGCTTAAGGCTGTGCTTTCTTGCAGTGTGACCTGTTAGTATGTGTTCTAATTTGTGCTAAGCTCCAAGCCAAGGAGCCTAGAAGTGAAATGAAACTTGTGTCTTCTAGGCTGTTAAAATAGCTTGGCCAGGTTTGCTCTGCATGCTTCCATTGCATGGAAGCCTGGCAGAGATGGTGAGACCAAATTAAACCAATTATCAATATTATGCTGTTCAGCAAATGCTTCTGTTTCTGATGGTGTTAATGAAGTGGCAGGAACAATTTGAAGGCCACAGTTCCCGCAATAAAGTGCTGGCAGTGCACAAATGAAGCAGCAAGCGGCCCCAGGAGGGACAGCTGGAGGATGGAGGGGGGAAGGCAGAGGCAAGAAGTGATTGTCTGTCTCCTGAGAATGGGACCAATTTTCAGTGCAGCTATGCCAGCTGAGCTCCAGGGAGGCACCAGAGAATCCAGCTCAATGGGATTTAATTTGTGTGTATGTGTATAGATTATATATGACAGGCACGATTCCACATGCCTCCCAAATCATGGCACTGTACTTAAGCCCTTATACATGGATAATGCAGACATGGGATAATCAAAGCAACCTTTGTCATGCTGAAAGCTGAAACTCCTGAGGGCAGAGTTTAATCAGTGTATTATTGGAACTAAAATTCCAGCCTTACTGTAGTGATTGTATTACTAGATGCCATATTTAATTCATGAAGAGAACTACGAGTTTTAAAATTGAAATGAGACTCAAAATTTGCTGGTTGATGCAGAATGTAAAATTAATTTTCTGTTGGTCATGAGCAACAAAGGAATAGGTAAGAAAGAGAAAAAAATCTTTCTCATCTGTGGCTGAATTCCTTTTGTCAGGTTATTAACAGCCTCTAAAAATATTGAGAGAAAACACTGCAGAAAGGTAGCTGTGATTCACTTCACAAGTAGCATCTCTGTTCAAATCAAAGAAGGATTTTCTTCTATTCCTTTAACAGTGCATATAAATGTCAAGCTTCTACAGGCTGAAGAAATATTTCAGCATAATTTAAATATATAAGAAAATTGTTGCTTCCCTATGGTTTTTGTAGTATTAAGTCCTTTTGCTTTCTTTTTTTCAGGTAAGGAAATTGCTAGGAGGTGGTAATATATCCCTTCTACATACACATATAGACTGTAATCATTATTCTTGTGCTTGAGCTTGTGTGTTTTCCTACAGCTTTAGCAAGGTTTGCTTTAATTAAAAAAAATAAAGAATCTGCTGATTAGAAAGAAAATATGACAGTGAAATAAATCTGGGTTATATTTAGTTAATAAGGGAACAGAGGATGATGCCGGATGTGGAGGTGACCAGGATGTTCCATTTCAGCTTTCCTTCCTCATTTAACTTTTCTTTGGCTGCTCCAGCTAGAAACGATGTTTGAGGGCTGGAACAACAGCAGGCATGGGAGTTTTTCGTTACCTGCCCCTCTGACACAGTAGCACAGCAACCACTGTGTCTCCACCTTCCTTCCTAGATGCTTTTTGTTTCCCACCACGGGGATTTTCTTTCTCCTGATGTGCCATATCTTCCCCTGGGTATGGTTTAATAGTTACTGTTCACAAAGTCCCAGTAGAAATTAGCTTGTAAATTGGAGAGTTGTAACAGACTTCAGGATGACAAATTACACAGTGCCTTCTGTAGCCCAACAAACTCTAGTGCTTCCACACATTGTAGTTCATATGTTTGTTCAGTCTCTGTCCTTTCAGCTGTAAAAGAGCATAGGAATAACTGCACCTCTTGTTGGCAAGGAAGTTACATCCCCACATGATATTTTGGGCACCAACCTCTCAATAACTTGTGAACTGGGCCTCGAACTCTGTGATTGTCTGTGTCCAGTCTTAAGTAAATGTGCTTCAATTTGTGGTAGTGGCTGAGGACTGTGGAATTACTGTTATACTTAAGAGAACAGTTTACATTTTTCTTATATCTGAGCTGATCTGCTTGGTGACCTAATTGGCTTGTCTTGAAATGCAGATAGTGAGAATTGTGTCAGGTACAAATATGATCCTCTGATTAATGTGACAGTAAACTTTGTGCCAGAGTTCCTCAACTCTGAGGTGAAGGTATCATTTCCATCCTTCATAGCAGGCTGTACAGTGGGATGAAACTATTTTAATACTGAAGGGACAGATCAAACCACAAATTTAAACAAACCGTTGTGCTGTGTTCTGTCCTGGTAACCTCTACTTGTTGCTGCATGACACTGATGCTTTTTTTTTGCTCTTCTTTTGTGCTGATTTAGTTTTTAAATACATACAAGTTAAATCCTACATCCCTTCTTAAATAAACATTACCGTTTAATTTTAGAAACACATTTAAAACATAGAGCAGTTGAGATGACTTCAGTGAAGTTAGAATGGAGTCAAACATGAGTGTTGGAAAGGAAAAAGGATCATAAAATTAAGAACAAAGGTCATAGAATCATAGGATGGTTTGGGTTGAAAGGGACCTTAAAGATTGTCTAGTTCCAACCCCTCTGCCATGGACAAGATACCTTTCACTAGACCAAGTGAAAGGTGAGCTCTGAGCTCTGTCCAACCTGGCTGTAAACACTTCCAGGGATGGGTCATCCAGAATTTCTCAAGGCAACCTGTTCCAGTGCCTCACCACCCTCACAGTAAAGAATTTTTTGGTATCTAATCTAAAAGATCCTCACTGTTACAGTTTTCTTACAACTTTTGTGGTATCAGTCTCTCACTCTTTTTTCATATTTCTGCCACCACATTAACTGAAAACATCAAAAGAATGTTTTTAACTTCAAAAGAGGAAAGGAAAACTTGAAAACATGAACTCTGCATGTTCTGTAACTAGAAAGCAACTAAAAATAATCACAATTCATATTTCAGTTTCACAACTTTTAATGCAGTAATACAAGGGCAACATTTTTAGAAGGCCTAACTCAATTTCTTTAAACTGCAGTCAATATGGTTTCAACTCATTATTCTTGTTTAAACTCAGGGCCTGGAAATTTGGGTGAATAGTTTTATCCTGAAATCCTAAAAACTCTGTTAAAAAAAAAAATCGGATTTGGAATATTTAAGTAATATTCCTTTTATTGTGGTAAATGTGAAGAAATGATAAAATAAATACCCTCATACTTGGTGTTTGTCCAGTTTAAAGGGGTGTGTGTGTGTGAATACCAGATTAGTCATTCCTAACTTGGACAAACCCTTATTGTGTCTATAGTCATAATTTTTCCATGGTAACCAACAAGGATTATTGAGTTGCAACCATTTTCCTGGATTTCATGTGTTTCTATTGACCCTTAGGAGAGCTCTTTTGGTGTTAAATACTGCCAGGCAGTGAGTAAATGTTTTTCTGCTTTACCAAAGGCATATGTGGCTTTGCTTCTTCCTTCCTTCCTTGCTTAGTCTTAAATTCATCTTCAATGAACTGATTGAGCTAATTAACCCACTGGTAAACTATTCTCCTTTGGGGAAAAAAAAATAAAAAAAGCTTTTTCTCCTGCAGCTGACCTTACTCAGGATTGAAAGAGCACAAGTGTAAGAAAAGTGGAATATAATGGAATGTGTAAGAATGGAACAGAGGCACAAGGATTGGAGTTAAAGGGGAGGAGTGACTTCTTGTTTCCCATAGCAGTGAGCTGGTAGTTAATCTCAGTCCAGATGTCTTTAAAATTTCAAAATGAGTTAATGAGGGGTTTTTTTTGACATGGTTTCTTAACATAAGGTTATAATATCCACAGCATTGCAGTGAAGATAAGGCTGCTATCCTGGATTTACAATAGTGAAAATGAAAGCAGAACTTGACCCTGAGATTAACATTTCCTGTAACTCTTAACATTCTTTTTTATAAGTGGTACTTCAGTTCTCTTTTTTTTTTCAGGTATTTAGTTTGTAATCATAGTAGTGCTTCAGTAGCAAAGTATTTTAACTTTGGAGCCAGAGATTTGAAGAGAGTAAAATTTCTACTTCATTATAAGGGACGTGGCATTTGGTCAAGTGTTTTAGGTTATTTTTATCCCAAACTGAAGCTTTGAAAGAAGAAAAGGAAATAAGAATTTTGTTGGGTTCAGTGATGCAAAGTGTTAAGGATAGCTAGCCCCTTACAGTGTTCCCTGATGATCCAACCTAGAATCGCGTGAAGCAAGGGACTTCCAGGGCGTTTGAATTCAGCCATAAGGGCATAGGACATTTTCATTATAAAATAGAATTGCTAACTAGAGCCAAGTTGTCATCTTCCTTCTAATAGCGAAGGAAGTTTTGATTCATTAAATTACTTTTTGGCTCTTGTTTAAAGGGTTCATAATCTTTCTTTTAGAAATGAGCTACTGTTGAAGGAAATAGCTGATATGTGCTTGCCCAATGTAATTGCTGTAACAGAGGTGCACAACAGAAGCTGAGTTTGTGTGTCCTGACACTCTCCCATCATGGTGGTTTGAGAAGACCTCCATCCAGCCATGGAGCTCTTTGGTTGACCACTGCATGGCAGTCATTCCCTTTACATGGGGTCTATATATCCTGACATCCTCAGTGCACTCTAGGATGTGTTGCCACAGCACATTGGACCAGTCCCGCTGGTTGCTTTGGGCAAACAAGAATGCTTTTTCCTTCTTGACCCAGGCACTTAGGTATGGTGAAGCTTTTCTCTCTGGCTTGGTGGGTTTGGGGATCCTGCCCTGGGAAACTGCCAATTTTCTGAAGCCAGGAATTCACACTTGTGCAGCAGTCACTGAAGTACTGTTATGGTAGATGGTATTTCTACTCTTAGGTCAGTACTACAAAGTTATAGTCCTGTATGTTAGAGTTTTTGTCTTTCAGAAAATAAGTTTTCATCATTAGCATTTCAAACATTATCTGCTGATCCATATTGCAAATGAGAAAGGAGAAAATACCTTAGAAAGCATATCCAACTGCAGCCTCCAACATGACTGCAGATGAAAATCTATGTTAAATAAAGGAAGAGCTGATACTGGTTTAAGTCTTGGTTTCGATTGATAACCCTTCTAAGAGACTTGCTGCTACCCTGCTTGGCTATGCTAAGATCAATTTGTGATTTTAATACACATTTTCTTTTGAAGAAGTGTAATTAAAAATAAGAAATACAGGATATGTGCTTCAGAACAGAAGTGTCTGTCCCCTGAATCATAGATCAATGGTGGTGTAACAGAATGATAGATTATAATATGCAGAGAGTTGGTTAGTCATGTGGTGTTGTTTCTCCTTGTTTCAAGCTGCTAAATCCTGTTAAAAGGGAAGCTAGACAGAAATTTTATGTATTTTAAGTATTTTCACTCTGTGAATGCAATTACTGTGACAGGCACAAAAATTGCATGAAATCATGAGTAAAGAAGGAAGTGTTTCTGTGGTGGGAGGGCATCAGTCTACTAAGAATTCTCCAGCATTTGTGTCAAGTGGCTCAGGGGCTTCAGAGCCTCTGAAGATTTTCCAAAAACCTCACTCTGAAATATTTGCTGTCAGTCAACTGGGTCCTTGCTGGAGAGACCTTGGATACTTAGATGAAAATTGTCACGTGGAAAAAAAGTTTGAATTGTAATCAGATCAATTAGTTATGGTACAGTTGCTGTCTTACAGTAATTTTCCCAGTTAGGATTCTTCTTTACTAGCTGTTATAATCTCAAAGGAATTTTGTTGGGAATTGCAAGGGAAATGGCTTTTATGTCATTTTGCTTCATGGTTTTTTTCACTGTACTGAAGACATGGTGTCTTTAATATCTACACTCTTACAGAATACTTAACCCCCTAGTATCCTAAACGATGTGAATCCTTCTAACTGATTGTCCAAGGCACTCCAGCTAATTCTAGAGTTCTGTTTACAAATTTTGCTGAGGT
This sequence comes from Dasyornis broadbenti, assembly GCA_013397935.1. Taxonomy (NCBI): domain Eukaryota; kingdom Metazoa; phylum Chordata; class Aves; order Passeriformes; family Dasyornithidae; genus Dasyornis; species Dasyornis broadbenti. The sequence goes on along the minus strand of VZRN01000659.1, from coordinate 650,940 downwards.
TAGCTGCATAGTTGAAAAGGTTAGTACCCTCACAAATCCATTTTTTTTTATGCTGAAATTTATCATCTGCATAGGAACAACAGTATTGTAACTTAAACTACAGAAATTAAAGTATGCTGATGCATACGGTTGCAGTCACAAAATGGGTTTGTGACCCCTGATCTGCTGGTTCACTACACCAGGAAAGGACTGACTTTCAGAATAAGGACAAAGCAGCAAGGCTGAGGACAGTAAAATTTCCAAATGCCATCGTTATCCAAGAGGGAGTAAGAATTCTTTGCTACTTCCTAAATTGCTTTCACAGGAGACTACTGGAATAATGCTATTTCTGTAACTCTGTCTTGTTCTAGTTGTTTTTTGGCTTTCCATGATGAACATGATCTCTTTCTTTTTCCTTCATCTTACTTTTCACACATTCTTTTTTCAGCTGTTTTTCGCTTTTTTTTTTTTTTGTCTCATTTAGATATTTGTTTTTTTAAATTGTTCTTCCTGACAGAAAAGAGAAGTCAGTATAAATATATGTAAAATAAAGAACCTGTCAGTGCCTTGATTTACTAACCTTTTATGGTTTATTTTCAGGATTAGTCCCTTGGCACCAAAGCTCAGTTAGCAAAGAAAGCTGACAAGTGCTTGCTGGTGATACTGCTGTTGTCTTCTTCCAGAGCAAAGAAAGGGAATTCTCCCATCCTTTTGTTCATGAGAAATGCCTGACCCACCAGTGTCAAAGCAATTCCCATGAGTCAGGCCAGTGGAAAGACTGGCTCAGATAAATTGTTTCTTCAGTTGGGATTGGTAAAGAATGTCCTCATATAAAAAAGATTCTCACTTTTTCCTGCTCTTACAGCATACATGTGACTAGTAAAAAGTTTTCAATTGCAACAGAGGGAGAGTAGAAAAATACTTGATAAGAAGTAGTATGACTTGTACTTTTTAGTAAAGTTTGACTGTGGACTGGTGTCAGGTCAGCTATAAAATCAGAGGGACCATACAGTAGCACCAGTAGTTACTGTGGATCTTGCCAAATATTTCCACTGATCCTATTTTCAGGTGTAACTACTGGATTTCCTCTGGTGATAAAGAGGTTTGCAGCAGTTACCTACATCAAGTTTGCTTACTTGTCAAAAGATAAATGTCCTTCAAAATGGCTCAACCATTTCTGAAATGGTGAGTGGAAAAAGGTATTTTCTTGTGACTGCTTCTTACAGATGTTCTAGTACCTGTTAATTACAGAGCACAGACTTAACAGCTGATGTGTGTAAGGCTGAAGGATATATTTACTTTTGCATAATTTTGGTACTTTCTGACTATGAAGCACCTGGCTTTACAATCTTACTACTTTTTCTATAATTATTTGGTTTGTAATGTTGCCTCCATAGTAATTAAAGCTGCCTCATATTTTTTGTCGTAGAAGCCTCTCTTTTAGTTGCAAGTTTCTTGGTCAAGTCTTAACTGTTTGGGTTGAAGCTTTTTATTCTTGCTTTCTGCCTCTGACTAAATAGTTTTGGAAAGCTTTAGTAAAACTGATGTAACTGTATTCAAAAAGAAGTTGGGGAGAGGTTGAGGTAGTTTTTGATTGCAGTGCCACAATTTTTATCACTTTTTGATTTTGAGTGCTCTGCCTTTCCTGGAATTAGAACTGCGACCAAAGATTTGGCAAAAGGATAGTCCTGGGATAGAAGAAATACCATTTACTGTCCTCCAAAGACTTGGGCAAATTTGGATGAGCTACACCTTTGAAAATCCTTTTACATATGTTCAGAAAGTACTGGCTTCAAAAATATTTATTTCTGTGGCCTCAGGCTAGAGGTAATGGGTAAGGAAGTGAATATAGTGAACATACAGATAGTGTGAGACACACCCATGTATTCTGAATCAGACTCACATGGCAGAGGACATACCTCAAAAATCAAGACACACAACCACAGAAGCTTAGCAGTCCAAGGCAATAGGGAGGATGGGTAAAGGCAGAGCTGATGCCAGCTCCCTGCTTGATGGGCAGTGCTGCAGCTTCCCTCTGGTTTGTGTGGGAGCAAAGTTGGGAATTTCTGACTTAGAGGACTCAAAGCACACTAGGTGAACATGAAAAAGTGAAAGACAATAAATTTCCTTTCCATGGAAAAGCTTGCTAAAACTTCTTATAGCCATTTTGTTGTTGATTTTCTTTACCTCTGTTGCTGATGAAAAGAAGAATGTAGTTGTTTTACCTGTGTAGATTTTGGAGCCCTCAATGCATATGCCCTTCTGGTCACTGTAAATGTTGGTGCAGTGTCTGGCTCTTTCAGGGAGCTGGTAAGCAATTGCTTCTGGTTTTAAACATTATTTTTAGATTATTTCTGAGAGTGCCATTTCTTCGTGGTGCACAGTCTTACTGTAGAAACTACAGCAGTTACAAATCGCCTAATAAAGTCTGAAGAGAGCTCTGGGATTCATTTGATAAGAGTGGCTGCATTAAGTGAAAGGCTGTTAATTGTGTGGCTGGCTGCCACGTGCAGTTAATTCCCAGTGCAAAAGTGCAGTGAAATGTGCTCTATGAGCAGTTCCGATCCAGAAATAACCATGAAGGAAAGAACAGAAGCTCAGGGCTACCTTTCGGCTCTGTGATTTACACCGCCCACAAAGATATCTCGCAATGTTGGCCATGTATTTTTCAGCTTGTTGCCAATCCTCATGCCATCATTGAACCTGATACTGAGGCTGGGACTTTGTAATTCTATCCAGAATGGCTCAGTTCTCGTGGCTCACTTTCCACAGCTCCTGCTTTCGTTTTTCTTCAATTAAACTAGAGGGGAAAACCACATAAGAAGAGCCAAACTTCCTCACACTTGTTTGTGTTCCCATGCCTGGGAACCGAGAATGTGAAATATTTGTCAACCTCTGTTAGGGGGAATTTTGCCTGAGATTTTATACCTCTGCTCCAGGGACTTGTTCCTTCTTGATCTGCATTAACTGGCCCTTGTAACCCAATCTTTTTGCCCTTCTTAAGAGGATAGATTTTGTCTATTCAAACACATCCCTGCGTATATGGAATTTTGGGACATTTTACAAGATGCTAATGCTATAGTTTTATCTCGGATTAATGCCAACCCTCCAGACTTGGAATTGCAGTAGTGCAGTACTTTACGTGAGGGCATGGCTGGTATCTGAGATGCTTAACCATTGATTTCAGTTACTTTGGTTTATAAGTTTCTTTTGTGTGCAAATCTGATATACTGAGTAGAGAAGCATGAAGATAATGGAGATAAGCCTACTGCCTCAAATGCCTTGGAAACTTTCTGTGATTTCATAGACTGCAATTTTCCAGGCAGCTGAGTTGATCTCACAGCAGTCTCCTGCCACCAAAAAAGCAAAGGACTCACACTTTTCCTTCCCCTGTTCATCTCCCCACTGCTCTCACTGTGTGGTCTTCTCCATCCCTTGCAACAGCCCTGGAATTCATGACTTTGCAGAAAGTGGTAGAAAAACTATCCAGGTTTGTTTGGTTTTGTTGGGCTAATTTTCTGCTGCTGTCACAAACTTAATTACCTAATGGAGAGGTTTGGTGAAAACTAGAGTTGATCCAAAGAAAACTACAGGAGTTTGCCACTTGAATCATGAACAGAGAGAAGAAATGGAAAGAAGAAGGATACTCTGCTGCTTCTATATCTTGTGGAATCACAGCTTCAGCAGTGGAATTAACTGATGCTTGTTGATGCCTGCATTGATCTGGATTCTCTAGTGACAAATTGTAAGTGCTGTGATGTGGATTTGCATGATGTGGCCATGACCTACTCTGCTTCAGATAAAAGAACTGTGCAAATGTCAGGATACTCATGACAGTGATGTGTAGTGAGTTCTTCCTGGGTCATTTCACCTGAACAGCATTTGCTGTCTGGAGACACTTTAGAGCCTGGTGAGTAGTGAGTCTATCAGGAAGTTGACTGGCTGCAAATGAATCACAGGAGATAACAACCACCATCTGAGCTATACAAACCTTTCATTTCAAAAGCCTCTCCCTGTTGTTGACTGGTTTGCTGTGCCCTATTTGGGATGTGAAGTTCCTCCTGAATCAAAAATATTTAAGGTTCTCTCCGGTGATAAATTTTCAAGGCACATTTTGCTTGGTCTCCTTTGAGCAGTAAATTAAATTTTCACTTTTGCCTGCTTCCTGCTCCAGGTTTTTTTTTTTTATTTTAATTCTATTTTTGCTCTGGCTATATTTCATCTCTCAGCTTTGGGTCTCCCTTTTTCCGGTGGTGTCTGTAGGAACAACTGGCAAAGTCAGCAGCAATGACTCACTTAGCAAGATCAACAGCTTTGCTGAGACATAACAGGTTTGCTTCAATTATTTTCTTAAAGTAGGGCAATGCTTTGCCCTCTCTATTTTTTTTTTTTTTTCATTCCCTCACAGTTATTAAGGTGAAAAATAATTTAAAGCCATCTTCTCTTCAACAGAGTGTAGGAGGAAAATGACCTGGCATTAGATTTCATGTGACAGGACAAGCAAATGGCTTTCTGAAGTGTTCATTATACCTTAGGTTGCCTTTTAAATATGTGTCCTCACAGAGCAGTTTATCCTTAGCTATGTTTGTCACTGGAAAGGAAATTTGATAACTACATGGAAATAGTGCTGCTGATGTTACCTTTTGGCCTTATAGTAATTTTTTGTTGTCAATTTGTCCCTTTGTTCTCAGGATGCAGGACATCTTCTCCAGCAGCAAACAGTTGTCTCTTTCAATAGCAGAAAGTTGGTCTTCCTCCAACTTTGTGTACAGAAGGGATAAAGAAATGATTCTGTTTTTACAAGGTCATAACAAGCAGCAGTGATGTATCATGGACACTTAACAGGGTGTTCAAAATTGCTGTCCCCTTCTCTACACAGCATGCAATAGACACAGACCAGGTCAAGGTCTATGCTGTTATTGAGAGAACCCTTTTTTCCCCACCATTTTCATGGTGACACAGGGAGAGAAATCCCTTTGCAATGCTGTGAATTTGGCCCTGAAACGCTCTCCTGTAACCACAACAGCAGCCTGCATTATTAGTGCGTGCATTTCATTGGTGAAAGCAGAATTTCTGTAAATATTTGTCAACATATTTTCCGGAATCATCATCAAAATTTTTGTCTCTAGCAGCCTTCACAGGCTCTTGTCAAAAGCTAAGATTGTCATGGACAGTATACAAGCACATGATAGGACTTATCCAGACTTCTGTGAAGGGTCTCCATTATCTTTGATGGGCTTTGGATCAAATGGTAACTTTTCCATTGATTTCAGTGAGATTTGGATTAAGTCCAGTTGCAGGCCATTTTTGTCCTGGAGGGATTGCAGGCTGGTATAAGCAGTGAAGCAAAAACTGGGTATAATGAACAAATTGAGAGAGAGATGTATGAGGAAGTATAAGCTAGTTTTTTTCATTGTTACCATGATTTTAAGCCTTTCTCCTTAAGCTTATCTCCCTCTAGAGTGTCTAAGGGCTTAGTTTGGGCAGGACCAGGATGGTTGGTAGATCCCCTAATGCTGACCAGCCAAGTGGCTTCTGCTAAGTTCACATCCCAGTGCTTCCATGTCCCATTACCTAATGCCCTTAACACTTCAACAGCCTGTTACATCTTTCAATCTTCCCAGAGGCCTGTGGATGATAGGGAATGTGATATATCCACAATGCTACATCTCTTTCCCCAGGAGTCTATGGGATAATTTTGAAAATGAGTCCCATTGTCTGACTCAATTATCTCTGGGGTTCCATGTCACCACAAAATGTGTCTTTCAAGACCTGTGATCGTGTTCTGGGCACTGGCATGGTTTACTGGGTACGTTTCCAGCCAGCCGGTTGTCGTCTCTACCATGGTGAGGATATAACCCTTGCCTTGGCATGTTTGTGGCAATGGCCCAATGTAATCAATTTGCCAGGCCTCACCACACTGGAAACCCAAGCCACTGCCCTCTAGGAGACTTCTCTTGCATGGCTCACTTGATGGCAGCTTTATACATCTGTGGATCTGATGTGCTGGGCCATTGATTCCACACAGTCCAGTATACCCAGTCATCCCTCTCCTCCTCTTGGTTGAAGGCAGGGACCCTCTATTCCTGTTCCTGGACAGAGTATTCACTATCTGACCTCTGCCATGCCAGATCAGAAGTTCCCTCACCAGGGTTACAGGAAATGGTTTTAGTTCTGTTATATCTGGGAGATTGCTGATTGTCTTCTGGTCTCTCTGTGGCAACTACACTGACAATCTTCTTGGACAGCCCCTTCTTAAGAGCTCTCTTCCCTCTCAGTTCATGGGCCCAGGCTTCCAGCTTAGAGGTGGGTTCACCATCCCATTTCCTATGTTGTCCCCCTGCTTACACAGAAAGAACCAGAGTTCCTTATGTAGCCTGTGCTTGGGGCTTCCCTTCCCTCTAACAGGGGTAGGGAGTTGAGAAGCTCAAGAAAATTCACAAGATTTGCATTATGATTTTAGAAAGCATGAACATCACTCTAGTTACCAGCAGCAACACAGAGGAGGAGATAGAGAAGTGTACCTGCTGGGAAAAGACAGTGATGTTAACTAAGAAAGTCATAGAAGAATTGAGGCTGTGAGTGGATCTCTGCTAACCCATGGACCTCCATGGACTGCAGGGACACAGTGGCTGCTTCACCATGGTCATCACCATGGTCTGCAGAGGAATCTTGGCTTTGGTGCCTGGAGCACCTCCTCCCACTCCTTCTCCACTGACCTTGGTGTCTCCATGTTGTTTCCTTCACATATTCTGACCTCGTCCTCTTCTCTGGCTAGAAAAAAACTGTGCCCCACTTTGTTTTGAGTTTCTTTTTAAATATGTTAAATACGTTATCACAGAGGTGTTACCAACATCTCTAATTGGCCCAGGCTTGGCCAGCAGCATGTCTATCTTCAGAGCCATCAGTGATTGGCTCTGCCAGACACGGTGGAAGCTTCTAGCAGCTTCTCACAGAAGCCATGTCTGTGGCCCCACTGCTACCAAAAACCAGGCCATGCAAAACCAACACAGGATACTAATTCAGTCTTCTCCTGACTCCTCCTTTCTTTTCCCATATTTGATTCTAGGCACTCCAAAGATATTTCAAGTCCTATATAAAACAAATAGTAAACCCTGCTCATCCAGATCTGACAGTTTTGAGTGGCTAATGTTAGAGTAGCAGGTTTATGGAGGGAATCTAATGCATCAGCCTTGTTTGCTGGGTTTTGTAACCAAAGCAGGCCAGATGCTGGTCACACTGTAGTATAAATGTACCTAAAAATGGTGCATTAAGTCATCCCATGACCTAATAACCCTGAGAAGAATGATTGTAAAGAAGAACTGGTTATCAGAAGATTGCAAAATTTTCTTTTCTCCCCTATTTCTATAGGAGTATGGAAAGGAGAACGATGAGAAAGGACCAGTCTCACTTTGAGGTATCAGGACCTGTGCATGATCTCAAGAGCACCTAAGAAGCATGCCTAAGAGTAGTGGGTTCCCGTTGGTGTTTTTGTTGTTAACCTCAGTGTGTGGGGGGTCATGCAATGTTTCATTTTCAAAGGAACTTAAGCAATTATTTTTACAGTAATGGGAAAAAAATTAACAGCAGCAATTGAACCCACAACCTAATATAGCGTGTGATTTTATGCATGAAGAAGAAATAAATTGTTTTGCTAGTGAAATGATTTTAAGGTGCCTGGGGATTATTATGTCACACAGTGAGATGATAAACAATTTTAAGGAAATTAATTCTGAAGTCTTATATGGGTTACACTCCCATTGCCTGAGGGGCACTTTGTTGGAAATTAAGTCTTTGACAGGGTTTAGCTGTACATATTTTCTACTTTGCTCACATTTGGGTTTTTTTAAGTTGTTGTTGTTTCCTTTTAGTGCGCAGAGATAATTAGCTAACAATTTATTTTCCACTCTCATCCTTTAATAAAAATTTGTCTCCTGAGAGAAGTAAGATTTTGATGGATAACTGCCAGTCAAGGCTACCTATTGTTATTTCTTGTACTTTGAATATGTTAACATCCTATTATTCAGTTCTTTGCTCTGTATCTTTGTGATTGTGCTATTCTTGTTATTTGCAATGTTATTTTCATGGCTGTGCAGAAGTACATCTTAGGAGGCTATTTGAACACTTAAACACTTGTTAATCTGAAGCACTCTGATTTCATCAATAATCATAAAGATAAAATAAATTTTTTAATGTTGCTGGGAATGTGCTATTTATGGATCCTGATAGTCCTGTTGCAACAATCACTTCACTGAGGGGAAAAAAAGAGGCCCTGAAATTATGACCATCTAGTAGGCTCTTTGTTTCCTTTGAGAGGACATGTGAAGGCCCAGTGAAACAGCCAATACTACACCTTCAGCTTTCCTAAATTCTCATGAAGGTGGCCGTATTTTGTTGGGGCACTTGTGTCCACTAATGGTTTTGCTGTCTGGATCTGCAACAGAAATGAAGTGTTTATCCTTTTTCATTGGAAATACCCTTGCATATCATTATGGAATATCTTTTAATTGCCATGTTCTGTTTTGTTAGCCAGCAGTAATGCTATTAGATATATGATTCATTGTAACAGCAAAGCCAGACTTGCCCAGAGGAATAGTGGAAAATGAAAATGTTAAAGAAAGTTGTTCTAAAGTCTGCTGGAGATGCAAAGTCTTTATGCTGCAAAAATGTAAAAAAAGCATACAGTCTGGTTACAGTTGTGTTGATGTTATGATACTGAAATAACTATCTATGAGAAGGCAGGCATTTTCTATTAGGCGTCCAGCAGAAATAAAAAGACTAGTGTAAGAAAGCACTAGGTACTCCTAAGATAAATCAGGTCTTCCAATAGGATACATATTTAGGATGCTGCCAGAGAGGTAAGAATACTGGAAAAGGACTTGTTGTGTTGAAAGTATCCCCTGGTCTCTTCTTATTAGCATTTTAGAACAGTCATTAAGAATGCATTGTGGATCTAATGATTCTAATGGAGTTGGTAGTTCAGTGGTATAATAATATTTATCTCCATCTGACCTAAATAGCCATGCAACATATGAGGGAGAAGAATAATCTGTGCGCTCTGTTGGACTAAGTAAACCCCATGGAAGAAAAGCTGGTAATGGAGTAGAGCAAGACAGGATTAAGAGGGGAGACTACTTTCTCTCAGAGTGGGATTCTTCAGGGAGTGAGACTGGATCAGTTAAAACAATGATACCATGATTTTTGTCATGAAATATGTTCTCTGTCTCTCATAACTTACACATGAACTGTTCCAACTCAGGCAGACTCAGTGATATGGAAGGAAGAGAGAAATACTTGCTATTTAAAAAATAAGAGACAGAGAAGTAAAAGTAGCAAGCACATCACCAACACAAACCCTTCAGTGTAGGACATGACCAAAGCACTGCCTGAGTGCAAGAGAAGTTTTTCATGTCTCTTTCTGAAGCAACTTTGTGATAAGCCAAAGACCAGGCTTGAATTCCTGAGAGCAGACTTGTGATACATACTAGCAGGACAGGTTCCTTGCTTTTAGAACAGAGTGAATAATTTACAGATCCCATCATGTTAAGTAGCTGAGTTTTACTGGATAGCAAAACTCAACTTGGTAAACCTGTGAGAGTTTCGGCTTCTGCAGCTGCTATTTCCTCTGATTCTTCAGATGCCTTTAATAATCATACTATTAAATTATTTTTTAAATAAATTTAAGAAGACATGTAATTTGTAAAAGAAGGTTGTTACTGTACCAGTCAGTACAGATCACCAGTGTGAAGAACAAAATGTGATAGTTGTGCAAACTCAGGTTTAAATTTGTAGGTATGCAAACTATTTCAAACTTGAAAACCTTGAAAACAACAAAAAGTGGTTTTAGAAACCAGATTTCTTCTGTAGAATTCCTATCAATATAATTTCATTTTCTGGAAATTGTTGTGAACAATTTCAGACTCATTCTTCTATGCACAACTGTATAAGGTAAGCCCTGGCATTTATACCCTTATCTCTGTTGCAGCACTTTACAGTGGTTTTGGAACCATTTTATCTTTTATATTTAATTCTATACAGAATGTTGCAGAGAGGAGATGTAACTTTTTATAATTTTTGCCTGTTCTGTTATTAGGAAAATAGCAAAATTATTCAGACTGGATGCATTGGCTTTTGTGGTCATAAAATCATGCTGACATTTTTTGTACCTTTGCAGCATAGAGAAAATGATAACTTATCCTTAAACATTGCCATCTTTTTAGGGGTCTTCTCCAAGAACTGTACCTTATTTTCTTCCTTGCTTCCTATTTTCCCCCTTTCTCTCTTGCTCTGGCTAATTTTTCGTGTGAGGTCCTTCAATGCAAAGCCTTCACATCACCAAGCAGAGACCCTTATGTTTTCTCAGGGCAATTTCTGTCTCTCTTGGTAGATCAGAAGCCTGGGCCCCAGAGGGCTGTGTCATTCAGGACAACTTGCCAAATTGCCCTGCTTCCCCCAGGTACCACAGCTGTAGGTGCCTCTGCTCTGGTAGCTGGTGTTCACTGCAGCAAACCTGTGTTTGTGCCAGGAGAAGGCACGGTGAATTTTCTGGGAATTCAGAAGTGCCAGCATGACAACACAGGGGGACTGGAAAAGGCCACTCTTTGGTCACTGGAGACCTTGTTAATCACTGCTTGGTGTGAACCCCATAATAAGAAACAAAATTCTGTACTTTCAAAGCCATCCTTTGCTCAACATCATAGTTTCTCTTTGCTTGCACTCAGAAATTAACACTTGTGTTTAATCCAAGAGCAATCAAGTCATGGGAAATATTTCGTTCTCTATAAATACATTTCTTGACTGTATACCATGGTGATCTCTAACCTCTATTCTTGGCCCTTCATGCATATATGAAATGCTCTGTACACTGAACAAAGGAGACTTCTGACAGTGGATGCTGAGAGTATTTCAGCTACATTAATATCAGCTCCCTGCTTTAAAAGAGCCACTGTTTAAATAGCCATGCTTGGAAACAGTAGTGAGCCTCTTGAGGTTAATTCATACAGAAACAAATTTATTTATTTCAGTATTGTCAATTTAGTTAGAAAAATATGTCAAATTCAATTCTCTACCTCATCTTTAACTTTTTTCCACCTGCAAGCCAAATTAGGGGAACAATGGAAGGAAGGAAGGAAGGAAGGAAGATATTTTTACAGTGTTAATGAAGCAGACCGAGTCTGGAAATAATGAAGAACTATTTCTTCATATGAAAGCTAATTGTGTTGTGATACAGTCTTCCTAAGGTAGCAATACAGTTGAATCATCACTGACGGTATTCACAGCTTACAGATTTTGAAGAGGGCACAGTCCTGCATTATTACTGATTTGGAGCAAATGACTAGCCAAATCTTTTTCACTTCTAAATTTGGTAAACGTCATTATGATCCCCTAAATGGACACAAAAGCTATACATGCATTTGCTGGATATTCTCAAAACATATCTCTTGTACCTTATTGCTCATCAGTAGCTTTCACAATGCATTAAGAATGACTGGAGAGATGCTGTAGTCCTTTTGGGTAAGCATATTCTTTCATGAAGGTCTCTGCTCTTTATCAAACAGTTGTACCCACCCTTTTCTTCTGTTCTTCACACTTTGCTTTGTCCCACTTTAGCTGAAGATAGTTGTTGCCACGTGGTAAAATTGACAGGTAGGCTTGATACATCTTCCACAAAATAAAGCATCTCTGAAACCGGGCTCTTTATTAAAAAAAAAAAAAAAAAGAAAAGAAAAAAAGAAAAAAAAAGTGAGTAATACCAGTCTGAGTCTTTTCTAAAGCAAAGCCCTGGAGACTTGTGGTATGCTTGTAGCCAGTCACGTGGGGGTTGTCATGGCATCGCTGCTCTGAAAAGGAATAAATAGCTGGTGCTAGCATTTCAAACAATACATTAAATGGATAGAAAACAAGAACTGAATGTTACAGCAAAGAATATTTTATTCATGTATAAAATAGATTACCAGTTATACTTCACTAACCAGCCCTACTTCACACTGGTGAAGAAAAGACAGTGGTGTAAGCCATTAATAAGAACCACGGCAGGGATATTGGAACTAGGCAATCTTTAAGGTCCCTCCCAACCCAAACCAATCCATGATTCTACAAATAATTCATACAAATATGTAAAGGACTGCGTAACAGGCTATATTTACTGGGTCTTGAATTGAAGGGCACACCTCAGTAATGCTCTGAACAAACTCACAGTGTCATCTTTTGCACTGCAATAAATTTTTAAAAACATTTTTTCATTGATAAATATGCCCTTTTCAAAAGTCAGGGCAAATGTCTTTATACTGAAATAGTTCTGGGGTTTAATAGCCTTTCCACCTTTCTTCATTTGCTTGCCATCTGACTGCTAAGAAAAGCAGACAAACAGACTTCCAAAAGCCATTTCCCAAGCTGACTACTGGTTCTCATGCAAGGCCACCTTGGCTTTCATTCTTCTGAGGCCATATTTGGCAGGAAAGTGAACGGGCAAAGATGTTTTCTCAGGCCCTCTCATAAATACAAAAGATGCTTCTGCTCACTCAAAGTCAGCTTGGCCTCTTCGAGCTGACAAAGATCATTTGATGTTTCTGTCCTCATGGTATGGAGCACCCTAAACTGGGTCTGGCAGACTGCTGAAGTAGTTTGGTTTTGGTTCCTGCATTTTCTTGATAACGTCCTTAGTTCCTAAGGAGAAGACTTGAATTACAACTTGCAGCTGTCATGGGTCTTTTAAAACAGGTAGACTAATGCACATTATATAAAAGTACTGGGAAGTAAGGAGGGAACCTTTGTCAGATAGTACCAAAATTCACTAACCAGAATGGGTCTGTTCAAGGATGAACCAGGGGACATTCCTTTTTACCACAAGGCTATTTGTGCAGGTTGATCTTACACAGTGTTTCATGTGGATGCAGCAACACGTCCATGTCACAACTACCCAACACAGAATCAGGGCCAGTGCTCTTTTTAATATGTATCTTCATTAACTTTTGGATTTCAGTGGTTGAAATAAGGTTGATTATAGGGATTTGTGATTTTTATTGTACTTGGTGTGAAATGGAGCTTAAACAGCAGAAGCAGACATATAATTAAAATCTTGATACCTACTAATTTTGAGCTGTAAGGCAAATACTTTTATTTTCAGACAAACAATGGAAGGAATTGAAGAGTGTTTTTTCCCCCCAGTTGTTTGTGTTCTCAATTTCTTGTCAATATAAAAGGAAAATGTGGAGAATGTCAGTCAAAATAATAAGTACTGAGTTGAAGTGCATTTTTTTCAAATACATACATAAAATCTAACTGTGCACATAATACAATTATATTTTGCTCTTGAACAAATGAAAATGTTTGACAGGTCTCTTGGCATTGGTCTTTTAACGGATCTGAAGGACATTGCTTTCTTTTTGCGGATTCTGAGGAAGCTCTTAAAATATAAGAAAAACATGTACTCTGATGGAAACATGGCCCAATAAAAAATTGAAATCACCTTGAATGGGTTCCCAGCTGCTTCTGAATTAAATTCTGTGAAGGGAAGTGGCTTTAAACTTCCTCTGTGGTTGCCTATTCTCTTTCTACCCTCAGAAACTGTGCATATATGCATTCTAAACTGGGTCCTGAGGGGATTTTGTTATTGCTGGGATTTGGTTTGTTTTGAGATAAGGAAAGAAATACTTAGCAGTTTCAATAATGGTTGTCTTCATTTTCAGCTACCTAAGGTTTAGCAGGTCCTTTCTATAAGATGATCATGGTAGAACACAGGAACAACCAGTCCTGCCTCTAGTTCTAATTTCACAGTCTAAACTTAGAGCTATAGCAGGGAATTCTTTAGATTGGTGCTTCACTGCTTAGTCTTCTGAAGCATCCTTAACAACATGTGGACTGAACTTGCATGTAATTTCTTAACAGCAAAAGGTACTTGCTAAAGAGCAGAGGAGAAATAAATAGATAATGTAAGAATACTTTTATTTTTGCAAAATATGCATTTTCCACTATGTATTAAGACACAAATACATTTAGCTTTCACAAACAGCAGAGAGAATTGTGTTTTCTGAAGCATAAGAGAAAGGTGGTCAATACCAAACTACTCCGTTAGCCTGGTAATCTTGGAGTGTGCTGAGCTTCTCATTAGAGATCTCAGCACCATATGGCTCTCGTAGGTTTCTGATTTTTTTTTTTTAATCTCTCATTTTGGTCTGATTTTTAAGCAAACCTGTTCATACAATAGATAGGGCTGTAAGCTCTGTAGGTGGTATTGCTGTTTGGAATTTGATTCTTGAGTTACTTCCCCCTATGTTGCAAATTAGTGAGTTGCTGCCCTTTCCTCTCCCATTACTTTTGCCAGCAGAAGATCTTGGAGCAGAAGCTCAGGAGCTGCTAGCTACAGCAACTGCTCATGTTTACTGCCCAGTTACAGAATAAGTTAAAAAAAATTCTTCTTCTGCCATTGCACACCCCAATGGGATCATATTTTTGGAGGTACTGCTGCTCACCATGACCAGAAGTGCCTTTTTCCCTTTCTTCATTTGCTGTGAACTTTGTATATTTAGCAAGAAAATGCAAGATGGTGAATGTACATTTTCTAAGGCTTTCAAGCTTTTCTGTATGTATGAAGATGAAAATAAGTCGTGGGGTTTTTGTTTTTTTTTTTTACAGCTTTCCTGGCTATTTTAAAGTTGTGGCAATTTCTTACTTTATTCTGTGAAGTGTTTTACACTGACTGACTTTGAACATATGCACAGACAGAACCACAGGATGGGAGCCACTTGTGGTTGTGTTTGAGGATCAAGCCCAGTCTCCCTTCATTCATTGCCCACCCCTGGATGTGCATTTCAAGATGCTGAGAGAAGCCAAATTATTTTTTGGTCAGATCAGTATGTTACATGATAGGACCCAGTGCTGTGACTTTGACCCTGCAAGCACACCCCCTTATCAGATAACTCACAAGCAAACCACCCGACTGAGTAGCTGAAAAGTCCATCTGCACTCAGGGGGATAAAAAAAGCAACTGGAAGCCGTGCTGGGATGAGTGGGATGCGCTCTGTCTGTGCATGCAGCATACCTAGGGGCTTCCATCTAAGGGCTGCCTGCAGTCACGCCAAGGGTGTCCTTGTGCATGTGAAGTGAGCAAAACCTCCCCAGCATGGCACAAGTGCTTGCAGTGCTGAGTGGTGCAGAGGGAGGGAACGTGAGGGCTATGGCTCCCACTGCAGTACAAAAGCAGATTGACCAGATGCTTCCTTTAGACTTGACCTCTTTTGGAAGCTTTGAGCAAGAATTAATTTTTGGCTGGGGAAAAAAAGAGGTTGTTTCCCACTTATTGTCTGAGAAATTGAGAGAAGGGAAAGGGGGTGGGAAGAGAGGAAGAGGAAGGGAAAAACATTGCTATAATCACACAAAGTTCTGTTTATCTATACATATTTATATCTACACACACAATTCTAAATATTTTGGACCATAAAATACACGATTTCCTTGATCTACAGAAAAATTGCCAGGTAGACTAGCACTGATAAGTAATTTTTCTCAGTGGTTTTAACATGGGGGGAGGACACAGGGAGAGGACAGGACTGTTAAACGACTGGCTGAGCTCCTGCACTAAGGTCTGTTTGTTTGTGCAGCAGTCCTTAGCTTTTGGGGAAGGCTGATCTCGCTGTATGGATGTTATAGAGTACTTACACAGAGATAAGGCCAGGGCCCTGTTCCCCACCTTTACCTGAGGAGGGGAGCACTTTCTGATAATCACCTCGCTGTCCTGGTGTTGCCCCCAGAGAAGGCACCCGGGTGGGGCAGGCTCTTGCTGAACAGCTGGTCCGTAGCTAGAGGCCAGCATGTCCCGGGACAGAGGGCTGGGTGAATTGTCCCCGCAGCCCCATATGCTCCCAGGTGAGGGTCTGTGTTCAGCCATGTGCCCCCCTGGGTACAAACATCACTGCAGCAATGGCTGCAGCGAAGGTGTCAGATTTCTGTGCGTGCAGGCTGGAGGGTGTTGCTGATTCTTTGCCTGGCAGGTTTTTTACTTCTGGGTATTTTCTTTTTATCAGACCCTTCCCAAGCTTTACAGGAATAAATCTCAGCCAACTTGTCTGTACGAGGCATAGGTAAATTTGTGGCTGGAATGAGGGCCACTTACCAGGGCAGGCAAGGACCATGTCACTGTAAGAGAAGTGGCAACCTCCTGAGAGCACTACAGAGGAGGAAACTCTGGGGGCCTGAAGCACAGCGACCTCCTAAGAACAGAAAAAGCACGGTGAAGCAACAAAGGCTTTCGATTGAAAGCAAATGCCCACAGAAACATTGTTCTGGGTGCATGGGCTATGGCCAGTGTTCCTGGAGGGAATGCTGTACACTGCAGTGGGACATGGTGCTCCTGCAGGCCCGGCTCTTTCGCTCCACAGGTGGTATGTGGTAGTACATGCCCGTGTTAATTCTTGCTAATGTGCAGCTCAATGCTTTAGATTTTTTATAGTGCTTTCAGGGCTGATATTCATTCTTACTGCTATAAACAGCTGATTGCTTTATAATGGCTAAAACAAGTTAGTGAAGAAAACGAGGAATTAATTAGAATTTTATTAGGTCCTAGGATGTGTATTCTTGTTTCTTTCTCCACTCCATCCATCGCACAGACATGGATAATATTCAAAACTAATTTCATTTTTTATTCTTCTTCTTTGTTTTTTATTCTCCATTTTTTATCCTCCCTTTTTGACCTCAGAAATAATTGAGAGGTATGCAGAGAAAGGCACTGAATGCAAGCACTATCTAAACACTAACTCTGGGCTGCTGTTCTAAACCTGTTGGGCACATTAAAATTGGTTGCTTAAGGGCCTCGGTTTGATTTTGGTTAAAAAACAAGGTCTGAATTTCATTCTCCACATGGGCTTGGAGAGACCTGCCAATTGCAAAATTACACCAATACAATGCGTCCTGTCATCAGTCAGTGCGACACAATAACCCAGCCCCCTGACAAGAACTGCTAGTCTTACCTGTGTGTCCTGCTACTGTTCAGCCTGTTCTGCACAGGGGAGAGAGGAAGGCCAGTCTTGCAATGATGCCTTTGGATTTACCCTCTGGCTTACTTGGATTACTCACTCGGGTTTGCTGGCACAGAAGAAGCAAGTTACTAGGTTCTGGCTCTGAGGAATACCACATACAAACATTCTCCTTTCTTTTTTTGAGTGAGAGCAGATGTCTTGAATGGACAGGTTTTGTTGTCCTTGAGGGTTTTATGGGCCACCGTAAAGCCAGAATGGTCAATCTCTTTGAATGAGGCTCAAAGACAATGCTAGACTATATTGAATAGAGGAAGAAATCCTTTGTGGGGTTGGTGCAGGGAGACCTGCAATCACAGCATTTCCAGCAGAGTGGCAAGACAGCTATGCCAGCCTGACATGAGATTAACTGTGTGCATTAGTTTCAGATTATATATCTTGCCTTCTGGTCAGACACAGGCAGATAACATTATTCTCAGTAGGAAATTAAATTTCTGTTTATTTAAACAAAGTCATGTTATGGCTTCTCTGTGGATGCTTGCAAACAACCCCCTTTGGCAAATCAAACTTTCCCAGTGGGTGCAAGAGGAATAAGATGCTCAGTACAAGAAGCATATTTTTCTCTCTGACATTTCCACTTGTTCCATGAGTGACCAGACCTTCCATCTGTGGAACTTAGTTGCATTATCACAGCTATTTCCAGCAGGTGGCAGATGATAATCATGCTAATAACCCAATCTGGGTACAAATGATGTGTTTTCCAGGCTGTTTATTCAGATACTGACTTAAATCTACACATTATGTAGTGGCTATAAATGAGTTTCCAAAAGCAATAAAATAAGATTGCATAAGTGGAACCCATTAGTAGTTATCATGATAATATGTAATTAAATACTTGGGTATCAAGTATGGTATGATTTTTATTTTTAAATTCAGCCTTGATTTTTTTAATTTCCCAGATCAGAGAAATTGCTTCTATTCCAAAAACCTCCAAATATCCATCTGGCTAATTGTGTTTCATGGTACAAGATTATCTTTGCTCATCAACTGTGGTGGGTTAGAGCTCCTCCATGTAGTCATGCTTGGATAATTAACTGATGCTTTAAAGAATTATGTGTTAAAATATAGTGACAAATGGTGTTATATTGCCTTTCCTACCTAGCTTCTCACTGTCAGAATTGCTCTGCCTGAGTGCTACTACTGACTGAAGAAGGATTTTTTTCAGATTAGCAGTCCCTAATGAGGACCAGATTTTGCTCCTTTTGCTCTTGTCAGTAGTCACTCACACACATGAGTAATCCCAGTGTGTTCAATGGGAGCTATTCACCACACAAAGAGAGGGTGGCATTTGCAAGTTGACCTTCCAGCTTTGGCTTCAATGGGGTATTTGAGCAAATGGAAGACCACAGGACCTGACCCATACTAAACGCGTGACTACATGGAAAAGTCTGTTCAAGGTTTACAGCAGCACGTGGGATAGCTGTGTGCCGCTGGTTGTGGGTGAATTATGCAAAGCTTCACAAAGTCAATGTAAATTTCATAGCATCTCTCTTACAGGTCTTGCTTATAGCACAAAACAGGAACACATCTTGGAGGCAGGGAAGTGTTTGGTTTATGTGTGTTTTGGGGTGGATGTTGGTAGTTTAATCCCAATGGCTTTCCTCTGGGTGGCTATACAATCCCCTGGAGTGGATAAGTGAGAGAACATGGGGTAGAAGCTCTCCTTGCAGGCCCCTCAGAAGAGATACTACTGGTGCTGCCAAACTGAGGGGAGTGGAAGCTTTGCCTTGGAGCTGGAGAGTAAGGATGGAGTCCTATTTTGTCAAATTAATTCTCATAAAGAAGAGAGAAGACTGCAGATGAGCTGATGACATAAAAGCAAAAGAGATATGAAAATTATAATTATGGCTGCCAATATGCAATGACTCATGAAATATGGTTGTTTATATGCCTGTTTGCATAACCATATATTTATTGTAAACAGAAGTACCCACTTTTATTAAAACAGTAGAAAGTCCCATTGCTGTTCAGTTTTTCTTTCTCAATATTATTTGCTGTTTTCACTTAGCAGTTTCACAGAAGGTTAGTGTGGAAGGTATGAGAATAGATGCATACTTATTAAATTGCAGTAAAATTCACCATATTTCATTCTTGTACATAATTACTGGGGGTTTTAGTGTTTTGTTTTGGTTTCAGTTTTGTTTTTCTGTAAGATCTTAATGCAGTTTTATTACATTATAATCTTTTATGGATGGAAAAAAGGATTTGTTCCTTAATAGGAAAGCAAAGTTTGTAGGCTAAAGTAAAGCAGATATGGCCCAGAACACAATGCTTTTGCAATTTAACCAGAAGGTATTTCATGGTGGTAAACTTCACTGGAGTCCTGAACATTCTGTGCTTGCTGCCGAAATGACTTGGATTTTAACATATATATATATATTTTAGGAGGAAGCTAGACTGACAGATTTTTAGAAGTGATGAACAAGAAAAGGATTTTTAAAAACATATACCATGAAAATTAGTTATATTGTCCTGGCTATTGTAACAATTAGTTCTCACTGGCCCCTTTTTCCTGTAATTAAAGTAATTTTTCTTTTCCCCCTTCTGGCCTCTTCCTGGCCCAGTGTTCCAGTAATAAGCAGCAAAAATGTGGAATTTTTTGAAAAGGCAAATAGTAAGAAAAACAGGTAGACTTGCTTTACTTCCTGTACTGAAGGGTCACAGGGGAGATCTTTGCTTTCTATAAGCATAGCAACTGCAGTGCAATCCCCAGTTTTCCTGATTCTGATGCATAAATCTATTTTTATCCAGTGTGTGAGTGTACCATACATGCATATATACTGGTACATACAAAGAGTTCAGTAACAGCTGCCTCAGTAGTATCTGCTCTTCCCCATGTTTCTCCTTCAATTAAACTTTGTCACTTCTGTATTATTGTGAAATCTGTGCTTTCATGTCACTGTTGCTGACATTTTGCTAATTAAAGGTTTCTTCTTGTCATCATTCTCTTTTTTTTTCTTCTTTTGTTTAATGTAATGGCCAGAGTGTTTTTCTGCCAGATTAATCATACAAGCAATTTCACTACTGTTTCTTCATTCCTCTGTAGCTACATCAGATACAAACTGTTAGCCTTGGGAGACATAGGTAATCACAGACTCAATCTTAATTTCCTACTTGCATAGTTTATTTCTGCCATATCTCACTCTGCCTGGAGACTGGAGGAAGGACTGCAGCCTTTTCCTGATCAGTTGGTTGGTTCTAGGAGCAAAAATACCTGGCTACTTTTGCTGTCTTACTGTGAGAAGTATCACTGCAAGGTCTGAATTTATCACTCTGACAGGGAATGGGATGCAGAGGCACTAACAAAGATATCTTTACTTCTCCACTCACTTTACCAGGGATAAATGTTTATTGGGTCACCCATGTCAGCGTAGTAGTCATATCATGCAGCATTTCGATATGGATAGTAGCTGCCTTTAGGCCTGATACAGATATTATTAGTTAAAACTGTCTATGTCTTCCCAGAATTCAACTACAATATCTTGCTCAGTCATCAGATCATAGTCTTGCTTTTTATAACAGTGATATTTCCTTAGATTTGTCTTAAATATATTGTTCCTTCACATACATATAGGTAGCAGCTTTGTGCTACCCTGGGGATAGAAGGTTCATATTTTGTTAGTTTCTTGCATAATGCAAAAGGAGATTAGAGAGCTTCCTATAGTCTGTTTCCTCCCAAGAGAAAGCTATCATGTAGATCAAGAGAGGAAATGATTTCCTTGCTTGGCACAAATGAGTCACAGAAAATGACCTTCTTTGTAGTCTAATTTAGATCCAAGAATCCTCTGAAGAGCTGATAATATAAACCCATATGGCTTGGATGCAGAAAGTTGGGAAAGACATTGTCACTAACAGACTCATCCACATCTTAAAAAGCAGTATTTCACTTTGCCTGGATTTTTTGATCAGACTGCTAGCAGCTGCAAACCTCATGTTGCCTGCACATGTTATCTGTAGTATGCACATACATATGTGATACTGCTGCAGAGGTTTCATTTCAGCAATGGAGAAATTGAAAAAGCAACACACATTCTTTGGCTGTTTTTTCATACTTTAACATCTTTAAAAATACATATTCATGTGAATTTTGAAACTGTGCTTGCATTAACATCGTTGGACTGTATAGCATTTGGAGACATGTTTGTTACAGAGGAAGCAATAAGCTTTCAGCTGTATGTCAAGAAAACAAGATCCGACAAAATAAACTAACACACTGATACACAAAAGCACTGACAAAGAGCTTCAGCAGAAAAGATCTGGTGGGAAACCAGAAGTGTAGCTGGACAGCACAGAGAGCTGTAAGCAACCATTTGTAGATTTTCATATGAGGAATCTTAATTTATTCCATGGTGAAAAGTCTAAGAAGGTGCCAGATTTTTTTCCCTATTGATATAAGTTATTTTTTTAATTACTTTTTTTTGGTTGTGTTTTGATGTTTTTAATTGTTGGTCTGTTCCAATTGTTGCTAATTGATTCTGTAGGCATCTTGGTAGTTTCTGTTATGCTTAGGTGTGGAAGCTGGTCATGCTTGACTACATTTTAAAGGAAAGGATGGGTTTATGGTTAAATTTTGCCACAGCTTTCCTGGACGTATCCATGCTCTTGGCAAAGCTAGGCCATCCTGAAAAACATCCTGGAAGTGTAGCCATGGGCAGGTATGCATTCCTAAAGCTGCCCAGCATGCCACTGTGCCCTAACCACACCTTTTGACTGGGATGCTTTCTGATCAGGTTGTTTACAATCCTGGGTAAAGAACTTCCAAGTGTCATGCCTTATGGGCCCCTTTTATAATATACAAATGGGAATCATGACAGTGTATTTTTTTTTTTTTTTACTCAACGAATGTGTTACACCACACACCCTTTGGAGCACCAGTGTTAGCACAGGGAGAGGTTGGAAGCAACACCTGAGGTTAGGGTGTGGGAGAAAACCATCAGTTTAGATTACAAAGTGAAATTATGCTTGGTCGAATGACATTAGATTTAACGTGATGGGCTTTGAATGCAAATTTAGGTGCACATAAAGGGGTGGGGAATTTATGTATAGCTTGATTTTTGTGAACATGTAATGACTGGGTTACAGGTAGATGTATTCTTTCATTTCCTGGATATAAAGGATATAGTTAGAAGTGCCATGACTGTCTGAAAAGAACACAATGGCAAATTGGGAAGGATAGTCTGTTCAGTATCTGCTGAGAACAACTCTTGCAGCAGCAAATGCTAGGAAGAGAATTGAAAAATTGATTTTTTTTTTTTAAATGACTATTTTAGGGTCAAATTTCTGCAGATAAAAAAAGCTTCCAACAGGGAAAAGAGGCCAGCTGAAGTTCTTATGTAGCAAAGGCAAACATAGAAGTAAAATATTTTATCTGAGATGTCCCCAATATTCAGAGCATGGAAGCAGGTTTATCCCTGGTGCTGTTGAGGAAGATTTATAAGGATACATTTACCTTTACTTATAGCTGAACATTATCCACTTGCTTATAGCTGTAATTCTTTGTTTGTGCCTGCGTACAGCTTTGTGTCTAAGAGCTGCTTGCCATTTTTCTTTAGTGAGATGGCCCAGTGGGCTTATATTTATTTTAAACCAACATGTTCAAGGTGTGTGCATGTGCGGTGAAGGAGCAAAAGCAACAGACTTTGTATATTCCTTTTTCTATCTGAGCATGTGCAGAGTGTTAAAACAGACATATATACCCCAAAACTGTTCATTTGTCACATCCAGCATCTGAGAGGCAGCATCAGGTTAGCCAGTCTGAGATGATGTCCATCTTAAAATGTGAGCTCTCTGATCAGCATTCTTGTAGTTTCTCTTCAGACTGCTGCTTGTGTTGTCTCTTGTCCAGCTGGAAGGTGAGACAAAAATAGGGGAATAAGAAGTATTATGGCAGGTGAAATTTGGGTTATGGTGCAGAAAATGTTACAGATTATTAGGGTAGACAGCATTGAAGGTATCATGGGGATTGCAAAGGACCAGTTGGCAGGGGAGCTGAAATGTTGCAGTGAGCTGGAAGCATTATGGAAGAAGAGGCAACATATGGTGGAATGGGTATAATGAGGTTACAGAGGACATTGGGCATATTACAGTGAGGAAGAAGGAATTACAGCATGGATGTTGGTAAATGGAAGCCTGTACTTTATAAAATCTCTTTAGAGTCCTGTGCTATAAAAGTATTTTTATCAAATTACATATGTCACTTGGTTAAGCAGACAAGGGAGATGCAGTAAGTCAGGCAGATCCTTAAGATAACTCACTGCTTCCTTTTTTGGCTGTGAGCTTGGCAGTTTCCTTCAGTTAGGCCCATACCTGTGTGGGAAAACTCAGATGCCTCAGGCTTCCCTACAAGCTGACTTCCTCTGCTATTGTAGCTCCTTCCCAACTTCTCATTTGCCCTTCTATATTTCAATATCTCACCTTTTTCTTTTTTTTTTTTGTAATAAAGGGTATTTATGATGTGTTGTACTTTCCATGATTCAAACAATGATTGTCTGCTCAACTGTATTCATTGGGCTCTCATGCACAATATATTTGGTACAGGGTTCATACTGCGTGTGACTGATTTGCCTTCTGATTTCTTGCTGTCCTTTATTATTAGCTTCTTAATATACGTATAGATTGTCCTTCGTGTGCTTACCTTTCTCATGCTCCTGCAATTAGAGTTAGAAAGAGAAAGGGGTTTTTTGTTTTTTGGTTGGGTTTTTTTGGTTTGGTTTTTTGGGGGTTTGTTTTTTTGTTTTTTTTTTTTTTTTTTTTTTTTTTTTTTTTTTTTTTTTGTTTTTTTTTTTTTTTTTTTTTTGTTTTTTTTTTTTTTTTTTTTTTTTTTTTTGGTTCTGCAGGTTTGAGAAAGGGCATTTGGTCATTTGGTTGTGCTTCCCAGACATGCTGGACTGTGATGTGCCTGGGCTGTTCTACACAGGGATGTTCCAAGCCTCTTTAGGGGGATTGTGACTGCATCACATGTAATTTGATTTTTTAGTTTTTGAAATAATGTAAACTACAGACCTCCACTGAACTTTGTGCTCTGCTTTTCCCAGCCCTTTACGGAAGGAGTATTTCAATTACTGACTTTACAAGACCCAAAGTTTGGCACTGAACACTGGCACAGGTCCTATTTCTTGCTATTTAATGTGTAATCATACAAGTCTGAAATCAGAATTCCCCGCTCTCCCCGTGCAATCAGGTAGAGCCAGCTTTGCCGCTGATCAAATGGAGCCAGGAGACAGACTGGCCTGCTCCCAGCGCCCAAACGGGTTTATTTATTTAATACGCGACTTCTTTTCCTCCCTAATGAATGGCTTTCAACCTCGGGCATCGCTAGTGCCCTCTCTCTATGGCTGTGTGGGAACGAGGACTTGCATATCCCTCCCTCCCTCTCTCTCGCCATGACGCCGAAGGCTGTTCCCGGCAGCTGGTCCGGGCCGGCACTGGAGCAGGGCCACGGAGTTAGCGCTCGCCCTGGCCTCGCTGCCCGCTCGGGGGTCCCGGAGGGGCCGGGAGCAGCGGAGCGCTCGGCGGGGCCGGCAGCGACGGCGGGGCCGGGTTGGGGTGGGT
>VZRN01000659.1:454802-625858 GCA_013397935.1 Dasyornis broadbenti | reverse complement strand
GTGCCTGGGAGGCGGCCGGGACCGCGGGGACGGGCGGACAGCGCGGTGCGTCCGGCTGGCCAACGGCGCCGGCGGGAGTCCGGGCAGCGCAAGATATTCGGCAGATTTCGCGGGTTTTGTTGGTTGTTTTCTTTTTTGTTTTTTTGTTAGGGTGGTTTTGGTTTTGGTTTTTTTTTTTTTTTCCTTTTTCATTTTTGTTGCTAAGCTACACTCGCTAAGTTTGAAGGCGGTCACTGAGTCTGAACACTGTGTGTCACTGGCAAATCTGGTGCGAAACCGGCCCAAAAGCCGCTGTGTGCAGTAAGCGCTCTNNNAAGCGGCTGTGTGCAGGAGTCGCTCTCTCAGCCCCTTCCCTCGGCGAAGGGGACAGGCAGGGGCTGCTGCCGCTTCCTCACGGCTTCCTCCGGCTCGCGCTTTTGGAGATTCGCTCTTCTTGCTGTTGAGAGAGTTCCAAACCACATTATTAGAAAGTAAGCGACAGATGTCAGCGAGCAGATTAAACTCTCCCTGATCGACTTCTGAGTGTGCCGGCTGGGAGGGAAATCCCTCGTTTCCGTAAGACAATCAGTCCCACATGCCGAAGGAGCGGTTCTCCTCCCTGGGATGGGGCGTGGGGGCTGCGAGCTGCGGGGGAAGTGGCGAACTTCAGCGCCGGGCTCACAGCGGTGGGTACCGAGGGCCTGAGGTTTCCTTATAAAGCTCTTGAAAAATCTCACTTCACATGTCCCTGCGTTCGGAAGCAAATTTGCAGCCACCAGTTGTCGTGTTAGATAAAACTGAAATGTGAGATTACGTAGAAGATCTCATTATTGGATAGTGGCATTAGCATTTCTAAGAGACCATTGCTTAGGATCGTTTCCTCGTTAATTGTGAGCAGGTAGTTTGGTGATAGCAGTTTTTAAGAGTTAAAATTTTATCATATAAACTAAAAATTATGTGTTCATTTGAGGGTCCTTGTGTTCATGCAGAAAATAGATTCAATAAGACTACAGAGTATGGTTGGAGACTTGTTCTCTGTCTCTTTTCAGAGAGGGGAGGGGAAGATAAAAAAGGTCGTTTCACGAGGAAGAATTCCAAACACCATGCGAGTGATGCTATTGCAAGTTGTTTCCATCTGGTGATTTTTAGTAGAAGGGGTAAGAGATCTTGTGTATAGGGTGATGACTCTTGGCTAGGGTGTTTGATTAGGTGGGGTTTTTTGAGAAGAAAACAGTGAAGATGTTACACCTAAATGATTGAAGTCACGAGAGTGTGGGAATTTCTTTGAGTTGTAGAAGAGATCGAAGATAATAACAGCAGCAAAAGCCTTGAGATGAATCTCATTATGTCACGGACTAAAGTTAATCCTGCTGCTGACTTCAGTTATCAGAGCGGAGCCCCTATCAGAGCTAAGCGCTTGATTGCTGTAGAATTGCAGCAAGGATCCCCGCTGATTTTTAGCCTGGGTAGCGAGTCGGAAAAGCCGCGTGCATACCGGGCGCTCCGGTGCTTCGCTTGTGCCTCCGGAGCGGAAGGTGTTTCCCGGAGGAGGCTGAGGACAATGCCCGGCGCTGCGCCGCTGTTCCGCCGCTGCCCGGCAGGGGGCGGAGCCGAGCGCTTCCGTCTGCCCGTGGCCAAGGCGCACTGGCGTTGTGACAGCAGCGCGGCTTTCTGCTGCTCGTGTTCCAAAGTCACACTCCTTTCTGTAGCTCACTGTCTCTTGGGGAATTTGTCAGAAAAATAGGAAGCGACAGCATTGCTTTGATGGGTTGAGGAAGTATTTCTAATTAGACAGGCCTCGTAAAGCAATCCTCATCTTGAAGAATTTGTGCATGGAAGCTTGTAGGCTCCCAGCAAAAAGTGTGGCTGTGGACTGTGACTGGATCTGAAGGGAGGTCACAGACTCACAGAGTTGTTAGGGTTGGAAGGGATCCCTGGTGGTAATCTATTGCAAACTGCCTGCCTAGGCAGGGTTACCTAGCAAGGGTTATACAGGAACGTGCCCAGATGGGTTTTGAATGTCTTCAGAGAAGGAGACTCCATGACCTTTCTGGGCAACAAGTGCTCTGCCACCCTCAGTGTAAAGAAGTTCTTCCTCATGTTGAGGTGGAACTTACTGTGTTGAGGTGGAACTGTTTATGTTCATTGCTCCTCATCCTGTTGCTGGGCTCCACTGAAAAGGTGGTGAACTTTGGAGGGACACTACTTTTTTCTGCGATTCCCAAGGGTAAATTTGTCTTTTAGCAGTTCCCATTCATGGATGTCGTGTAAGTTTCTCTCTTCTCTAGTGAAAAGAGGTTTTGAATCTTTTAATGGGTTAAGAGACAAGTTATTTGAGGGCAAAAGGATAAGTTATTTTCTACCTTAATTTGCTTTGATTTATCCTGCTGTAGAAATGGTCAGTTTTGTTCTTTGGGAGCTTGTTTCATGGCCAAGGTCTGACTGATCTCTGACTTTCAAATATTCTGTACTTGATCTGATAAGATGTTTCCTTCTCTGTAGCACCTCTGCTGGCAAATCATGAATGGGGACACTGATATACAGTTGTGCCTTGGTATAAATTGGATGAAGTGTAGGATTGATGTATTGAGGAGTCAGTGCAAACACGGAGTGGACACCCATATTGGGATGCCTTCTCTTAATGGGGAGGCTGCTGCATTTGGGAGGCTTCTGGCTGTGCAAAGCATCTGTAGCCTAGAGGTGTTTGAATGCCTTAATGTAATCTACTGCTATGGCTGGCTTGTGCTGTATTTCCAAGAAGCTGCAGATAAATGAAGATGTTTTCTTCCGCTTGTATAACTTGTTCTTTTGAGATTGATGGGTTCCATGGAATCAGCCATATTTAGCTAGATGGGTAATTACGTCCTGGATCTCCTAAATATTTCCATGTTCTGAGGAGTGTTGTTTCTAGTCATACTTGGATTTGGCTGGAGCCATCTGTCTCCTTTTTTGAAAATGTTGAAGTTTTGAAACAGTTGAGCTTTGTAGGAAGCTGTGTTTGCCTCGGTTGAACTGGCAATGGTGTGGCACCTCTGAAAGGTGTCTCCTTGAGATGCTGTAGTTGTGGCGCAGCAGTGTGAACTCTGTCGATGTAGATACCAATGTTAAGAGGAATTGTTACTATGCTGCCTCTTGTCCAGTTTATTTTGTGTTTAGTTGAATTGAAAGAATTTAATGCCTGGCAACTTCTGCTCATGTTGCAAGGAAGTAACATACAGTAGAAATAAAAAAAGTAGTACTTGTGTTAATGAATGTGCTGTTCAGATGTCTAGTTGAAATTGATTTATTTTGGCTTCCCATAACTGAAGCCGTTGTGCTTATGTCTTTCTTTTTCCTTAATTGAAAAATATTTTTGCCGGAATCCCTTATACATAAACAAAACAATGTGTCATGTAAGACTAAACAAACACTTCCTATAAGATTGCCATTTTGAGGAAGTGTGCAGTGCTGATATTTCCATGAGTCAGTGTTTCAAAACCTGAAAGGAAACAACATGGGGTTCTATGGCTGATGATTGGCTGGAAAAACTACAAAGAGAGTCCTTTTGCTTGACAACATGACTTTTGTTGTACTGTTAATATTTAATAAATATGCTGTACTTAATTGCTACTTTTTTCTCCTTAAATGGCATCAACTATTAAACTTTCAGTTGAAAAAATAAAAGCTCATGTTCAACGTTTCTGCTGTTGAATGATGTATGCTATCTAGCAGAGAATCTGCTGCCAGATTTTAGTTTGTGAAATTGTTTATACTTGAAAAATCTGAAGAAACAGCTCATTTGTGAATTTTCACTTTAACCAGCTTTTCGTGTCCCTGAAATCTTGTACTCTTGTACTTAGAGGCATTAGGCTCTGCTCTAAATTAGTATTTTTTGTAGTAGTAGTAGAGCTTGTTATAGCTCTGTCTGATAGTTTTAGAGTAATAATTGGGACAGTAGGTTACTGCTCACAAAGAGCTTAGTGGGGCTGTAATACAATGAGGAGGACCCTGTGCTCATCATTATGTTGACCTGACAGATAATAACGATCCACTTGTGCACTGTGAGGGCTTGTTGCAAGTTAAGACATTCATGAACGTCTAAAACTGTCTTTTATCATCTGAAAGAGCCATTTTGTGGTTACAAGGTGTTGAGGTCTTAGTCTAAATGTGGGAATTCCAGCAGCATAAGCCATCCTTAGCACTAAATGTGATCAGAATCATGAAGCAGTGGAATTTTTGTGGTAAAAGTTGCCTACTACCTGATGTAGGTTGGTGCTTCATGCACAGCTTACCCTGTTCCAAACTCACCCCATTTTCAAGGAACTGCAAGACCTTGTTTATGCCCAGTTGGCAAGATGAGGATGGTTGGTCTGTAGATGTGCCATCACTTTGCCTCTTACTCTTGCTGTGCCTTCTTTACTAATTCATGCAGAGCTATGTAGTTTAAGACATTGTGAAATCAGTTGAACTTCGTGAAACTGATCATCTTGGGTGAAGTCAGGCAGACTTATTTGCTTAAGTGCTAGTTTACTAGTGTTTGAGCAGTTCAATTGCCAAGAGAAGGTATTTACAGGCTTCCACCATTAAACTTGGTACAAAGTAAATGTTTGAGATGTCTCTGAGTTTCCAAGGCTAAGAAGAAACTTATCTTGTCCCTGACAAGTTTAAGGTCTCCCTTAAGTCTTATAATACTAAGGTTGTTCAGGGAAATCCATTTTGTCTTGAGATGATGTCCGTTTTAATGTTGTCTGCTAGGATTTAGTGCCTTAAGTGGTTACCTGTAAAAGTAATTATGACTATATATATGTTCACTGCATAATACTGCAAAAGGATTTTTTCTTATTTAAATGGGACAAAAGGTTGTGGAATGGATATTTTTAGAATGAGAAAAATTTTCCCAGGTACCTTTCTCTCTCTCACTTTATATATACATATAAATATATATATGTATAAAAAACCCAGAAAATTATTATTTAGGAAGTGTGACATGTTTCTTATAAAGATAACGATGTTTTTTTCCAGTGTTTCTAAGTTAGAGGACCAAGAAGTAAAGAAAGGAAGAAAAGCTGTTTGCATCTCACCCTTAATATATTCAAGACTTCTCAAGATCTTTTTGTCACAATTAAAAGTTAGCAAGTACATCTTAAACTGATGTTGCATAGGTAAAATAAAGTGGCAACTTGCGTTCTTATTGATTGACTGTAGCAATGCTAATTAAGGCTTGAGTCTCACAGGCTATGGAAGGTGCAGAATAGATTATGCAAATTTGCTGGTTCAGTATTTGAAATTGCTAAATTTGGTGGTGGTTGTGTTCTGACCAGCTTGTGTTCAGTGTGCTGAATGGAAAAGGTCTGGGACATGTGCTATTTCTAGAGGCAGAGTGCCATGGCTGTTTGTGGACTGTCAGGAACAGCCGTGGCCGTAGCAAAAATGGTGAACAAAGCATAGTTTCTGCAAGCGAGAGACGGAAACAGAGGTAACAGTGGAAAATGCTTCAGTGAATGTAGGTTTGAAGAAATAGAAGATGCTTGTGTTTAGGGCTGCCAGCCTGACATCAAATTCCATAGCCTTACTTTCTTTTAAGTAGGGAAGGATTCATATAGGAGTAGAAACCAATGTGCTTTGGTTTTTAGAGTGTGTAGGGGTAAGTCACAGGAGTGAAACTGTTAAACCGATCTGCGTAGAGCTTCTGATATCAGTAAGCAAACTTCCTAGGTTTTTTTTGTCTTCTGGAATTGGTACACTTGAAAAAACTATTATTTAATCTGTCTCTCATGAGAAGTAAGTATTTTCTTGTCTCTTCATGGATGTGATTGTCTGCTGGTCAGAGTACCAAATGCTCTTATCATGAGGATGTATAAGTGCTGGATATCTTAGCTTTGCGGTTTTCCAGAAAATGCTTTTCAAAACTTTTCATTGCTTTGAATTACTCTTCAGACTGATTGATGTTTTTTGTATTTTTCTTTTTACTACTTCACTGTCATTGGTTAAACCCAAATTTTTAGTTCTGAAATTGCTGAGTTAATTAGATGCCAATATTAGCTTCTCTTGCTCTGTTTTTTTTTTGGGGTCTGTTCTGCCTGATGCTGTTCTTTGTTTTGCATATTGCTTTGATTCTATTCTATAGCTGCTGTCCAAAGCATGTTATCATGATATGCTAATCCTAATTGGTAGCTTGGTGCTGCTGAAAAGGCAGGTCTTGTCTTTCCCCTTTCCTACTCATCTTGCTCCCAGCCATGAAATACTCTTTGCACACCTGCTGTTGACTGATGCTCCTCTGCTCATAGAATCCAGTTTGATTTGCAAAGCAGGTTCAAAGAATGCAACTTAATTTTCTTTTCAGGTTTAGTTTTCTTCCATTTTAGTGAGCTGAATCTGTACACTCCAGTGGATGTCAGAGCTGTCTCTGGACAAATATCCAAGAGCTTGACTGGGAGTGTGCGTGTATGAGAAACCAGAGGGGACAGCAGGTGCATCCCTTGCTTTCATGTCTGTGTACTGGCAGCGTTATGACACTGCCTGACTCCTTCAGTCTGCTCCCTTTCATTACTCTAGGTTTTCTTGATGGTGCTGTATTTGTTAGCTGCCAGTACACACCAGCTTAGTCAGCTGCTCTGGAGGATAAATGTTAAAACGCCAGCAAGAACAGCAGGAGGATTATCTGACAAATTGATGTATCTATATTTCTGATCTTCCACCTGAGAACTACTAATGTCACATTCGGTTCAGGAGCCTTAGCTGTTTGTGAAAGTTTAGGTGTTTTAGTTGGTATTAATAGTTACACCTGCTGGCCCATTTCTCCATCACACACTTGTCTTTTGAAGCTGAGGCACCTAATGTTGATTATCTTGTTTATGCTTAAACAGAACTCCCCCCCCCTTTTTTTTGTATCACAGCAAGATTTCTACTTATGTAATGTCAAACACCGTTATCATATGATGTAATTTGTTGCACTGATGCTCTCATTTAAGGAAGACCTTCTCTTGCAAACACTGAAGGGTATTGCCTGCAGCAAGATTAGAAAATAAATTTAAAAACCTGTCAAAAATACCTTTGGTAGTATTCATCAGGTTAAAATTCCCTTTATCCTTTCTCACTGACTGACCTTCATTACAGGAGTGTAAATTATGAATAATTCTGTTAAAGCCAGTAATTACACTTCTGTGAGAGTTGAATTAAGCCTTTGAGTGCCTCATGTAGCAATGTTTTTCCTTGGAGGAGTTGAAGGGGAAAGGATGAGGCAAAATCCACTTTGGGTTGTTAAGGAGTACTTAATACTTCTCATGTTGTTACAATTCACTTTGCAAACGGATGTGTTTGGAGAATAAATCTTACAGCTAGCCCTTCTGAGAGCAAGAAGCCCAGAATAAAGACAGACTTGTAGACTTTGCTGGACACTGTAAAACATATAAATATCAGACAGTTGCATTGCTCATATCGATCAGATCAACAAATGTTCTGGCAAATATGTCAGAGAAAAGTTAATATTTGTGTGTGCCAGTGGGCTATTAATGTTTCTGGGGAGCAGGTCACCTAAGGCTTATATTAATAGTTAAAATATGTATTAGTAAGTCTTAATGCTATGCTTTTAAACTTTCTAGTACTGAAGGTTTATGTATTTTGTGGTTACACCAAACAAGAACTCAAGCTTGGAGTTAATAACGGATTGTATTTTATTAAACTGAAAAGCTGATCATGGACTTGCATGTTCTTATCTCCTGATTTTATTGACATTTACTAAACCTTATAAAGTGTCTATTCTTTAGCAGTGTTTGGTTTCTTCAGCATAGTGGTTGGTGACTGAATTTAGGATCCAAATAAAAGCTTTGTTTTGGAGTAAAAACAAAACAAATCTAATTTCCTTCCTTTCCCATCCTAACCTCTGCTAAGGGGAAAGGAGCTTCCCTGAAACTTCACGTGTTGTTTTCCTCCTATAGAGGACTTTCTGGGTGAAAGTTTTGCAAAATGAGATGTGGAGATTCTAAATTATGAAGAACTGGAATATTTTCCCTGTTTTCCTTTCTCAAATTTTAGTGGATCATTGCCAACTGTAAAACACTTTAAATATTCAGTGGAAAGTTTGAGGTCTTTGAGGTTTGGTGTGTTCCCCCCCCCCCCCTTCTGCCTGAAAGGGAAAAAATGTAGTGTATCTGTATTTTTGAGCTGTGTTGAGGAAAGAACACAAGTGTTGAAGACTTACAGCCTGGTCTGACTTCTGAGGCTGATTAATGTTTCTGCTGTTCAGTTTTCATTCCAGACCTCTGAAGTCTTATTTTTTTTTTTTTTCTACTTGACTAGAGACTTGTGCATTTGCCTATTACTGCTTCTCAGGGAACACTGGGCCCAAACGAAGGTCTCTTCATTAGCCCAACAACAGAATCTTGCTGTTCCCGGTCTCCTGGGGTGTGTAACTGACTGCATTGCCATTGACTGAAATGGGTTAGTGTGACATGATGGTAAGAGGGTTTAATTTGTTTGAGAATGACTGGTAGGTTTGAACAGGTAGCATGTGATGCAATGTTTAATTTGCATAAATATTAATATGCTCTTATAGGCTGCTAGTAGGTGGATGAACATTAGATGAAGTGTCTCAATGCTACCACATGCAACAAATGAATGAACAGTCTTGCAGCCGGGAAGAACACCTGTTTCTGTGACAATGGGAGGAGGGGGACACACAGATCTGTGTTCCATAAGATGCATGCTGAAGTTTTCTTTTCATATATTGCAGTGACTTTAGGAGGAAATATACTTGTCTGTTTGTCTCTAAACTTGTTACTAGGAGATTTCAAAATCCATTTAGGAGAAGTTTGTGTTGAAAGGCCAGAGTTTGTGTTTAAAAAAAAAAGGAAGATGAAACATTGGAGATGTTGTGTTACACAGGGAACAGAAGGGTATTTGAACTTGTGAAGGAGTTTTATTTCCAAGATTTTTAACATGGAGTGGTTATTTTTTTAAGTTTGCAGGTGTAGGAATAAAGTTTTTAAGTGACTGAAACATGTTTTATAGCAATTTGCAAATTTAAATTCCATTCAGTTGCAGTTGCACAGAAGGCATGTAGTATAAATCAACTTTACTATTTTTAAATTTTTCTTGCTTTCAAGTTTAATTCAGCTTTAATGTTCCAAGTATTAGAAAATGGAGAACTTGAAATATTTTATTTACAATTGTGCTTTTGTTATGGCTGCTTATATAGATTTCTTATGTTTAAAAAAAGCAACTCAAAAAAAAACAGATGAACTGATGGCTGAATTTTAATCTCCCCTCCAAGGGAGGAAAAGAAGTTTATTTTTATTACTGTTTCCAATTTCTTCTAAAAATACTTCTATTTACAAATTGTTTACAGCTACTTACTTTTGTTCAAGAACTCTAGAAGAAAACAGTTAGTTAGTGGTAGCTTTTTACAAGGCTTTAGTTGATTCTTGCTTGTATTTCCCAGCTGGTGTTAGAGTACATCTGGAATCTATGAAATTCCTTTCTTTGTTCCTCATTTCCTGTTTCATTGAGTACTACAGTGCAACATTCTGAAAGCTATTGCTCTTAGCATCCTCTAAGATGTGCATTTTAAAGCAGTTAGTGAGTTCTTAAAAGTAGTTGTATATGCTTGTGTTTAACAGTGTAGTTGAACAGTGAAGTTGAATTGTATCATGAGACTTCCCAGATGCTTTGTTTTCATATTTCAGTGAAAAATAGTTTCGTTGATTTATCTGGCTGTTGTTCAGCTAGTAGAATTATATGAAAGAGGGTGGTAGAAACAGAAGAAAAATCTGGTAGATAGTACAAAAGCTGCCTTTCTTAGTCTCTCTCTCCCCCCTCCTCCCCCTGCCCAGGAACAATCACCAGTTCATAATGGAAAATTAGATTTATTTTGCAGGAGACAGAGGGTGTGACATCCTACAGTTGCTTTTGGATTCTGGTTTGAAAAGCTGGTGACTGCTACAGAGCACATGAACACAACCTCAGAAAATTGAGCTCTGACAGCGTAGCACAATGTGAGAGTTGTGTGTGTCTAAAACAAGACAAAATCAATCCATCCTCTCCAAAACAGCTGCATTTAAGTTAGATTCACTGGTTGGGATTGCATTGTTATAGATAACTCATAGTCAGTAAAAAATAGAGGAGATGCCATTGTCTAACAGAATTGCTCTCATTTTTTGCAAGTAGTACTGTTCTTCCTGAAAAAAAATGTTTTTATGAATATTTTATCTGAGTGGCTGCCCCAAGTTTTCCAGAATAAATGGAAGTTCTTCATAGTACAGTGGTTGGCTCTTCTGTTGTTGCCATTTGCCAGCTGTCAGTACTGTTTCTGAGATTGCAACTTTTGTTCTTTGTGCTGCCTGTAGTCATGAAAAGTTCATAGTGGTAGAATATATGTTCAAAAACAACTTCACAAACCACCTGTGCTTAAGATGAGATTTGCATTGGAAGCATTGCCTTTTCTCTTTATAAACGCACTTGCTGTTTTCCCTTCCTTTTTTGATTTGTGGATTATCTCTGAAATGACAACATTTGCTCCATGGAGAACTTAATATTGGGGAAACATTTCTTATTTTTAGCTGCTTTTAATACATTTTAGCAGAGAGGAGCAAGGAATGCTAGCCCTCAGACCTTTTACTCCTAAACAGATCTGATCAGTCCAGTTCCTTATCTTCCTTTTTTTTTCCCCAGGTGTCCCTAACAGTAGATATATATAATTGATCTCATGAAATAGGTTGTACATACAGGTAGTTGTACATTATATTTATTCTACATATTACAAGGAGCTGAGGGAAGTGCTGCTTGTTTCCCACAAGGTATGCAAAAATAGTGACAGAATTGTGAAACTCCACCAGTTGTCTGTCTTTCAGAAGGTCATGTGCGTACAGAACCTTTTTTAAGGTTCTCATGTCTTCTGAATTTGTATAAAAGTGACTGTACTGCTCAGTGTGGCTGAGAATTTGGTAAACCCAAAGACATTTTGCTCTGTAGGTGATTATTATTGCTATTAGACTGTCTTATGCCCTGTTTCAAGTATTCAGTAAAAGTCCTAGGAAATTTGCACCTGCTCTGCTCAAGTCAGAGGAGCTGTGCTCCTGTAAATTTTGTGCTGTCGTAACTGTCAGTATGGTAGCCTAGACCAAGTCTGGTCCTAAGAGACTTCCTTCAGGCCATGTATCTCTGTAGCACTGGTTCATTAACCTATTAGGTCAGTTCCTGAAATGATAAGTTGCATTTTACCTCCAAGAACATAATGTTCAAGTTCTGAGTTTTGTGTGGAGTATTCCCTGGTAGATAAGCAGAAGGGACCCATCAGCTATTTCTGCAAATGTTCTGTGGGCCATTCCTCTTTGTAAACTTAGAGTCACATGTATTGTGTACATATTTGATGTTTAAGACTTTGGTCGATGTTGCATAATATTCAAATTTCAAATTATTAAGATACCTAAAGAACCACATTTGTGCTCTTGTTAGCATTTCTTGCCCTAAGTGTAATGTAGGAGTTGACCCACACTACTCTTATTTCTGTAAATGTTTGTCTTACCCTGTGTTTGTAGATTGTTCCACATAATTAATTTTGCTGCACACTGAGAGTGAGCAGCTCTTGGATGATTCTGCTTGACCACTGTGAACTCCAGAGTTCCCACTAACCATGTACAATACTTAGAGGCAGGAGCTCCAGGTTGTTGCTGCAGGATAGGCTTAGATGAGTAGTGCTTCAGAGATGGTGATGGCTTAGAGAGGAGGTCGTGGTCAGTGGTCATAAATTCAGCCCTGTCTAAAGCTGGGGGAGCTGTTAATGCCCCTTCCCTCTCCTACTGATGTGTAGAGCCAGGGTCTGTGCTCTGTGGGGTGGTGCCTGCAATGGACTTCAGGGAATCGGTGTTGCATGCTAGAGTTGGAAGGAACTAGATTTCAAGATAGTGTAACATCCCTACTCCCCCATAGTTTTTTATTTTCTAGGCCTATTAAGCAAAATTGCCTGAGAGGGAGGAAAAAAAAGCTAATTTTTATTCAGACCTATACTTATGCCTGTCTATTTTTGAATGGTGATTCTGTGATTTGTGAAAGGGAATAAAAAGTGCCTGGGGGAATTTGCAATGTTGCAACAGAGCAAAATAGTTTCAGTAAAAGTGAAACTAACAGGCTGATAATTAGTATATTTTGACACCTGATTCTGTGACAGTGTTCCAGAAAGTCGTGAGTTTGAAAGTGGTAAAAAAATAAGCTGAATTACTTTTAAAGCCAGACTGTAACCAATCTCTGTAATAGTCTAGTGGAAAATGTTATTATTAAAGTTTGCTGATAACACCTGCAGATTTTTGGTATGCTGATGCCCTGCTTCTAAGGGTAATGGGAGTAGGTAATCTAGTCCTGGAGGTAACTTGCACTGCATGCTTTTGAATATGGACTTCACTTTCTTGTGCAGAGTGAATCTCTGGAATTTAAGGTGTATTTTCAGGTTTAGTTGTACCATGTCAAACTTACTGTTTTTTTCTTTTTATTCTTGATGTTTGGTGACTGGGCTATAACCAGAAGTAACAGATGCTTGTAAGGTGGAGTCTCTCCTTCAGTACTATCATGCACACTGCATTGGGAAACATATAGGAGCAAGTTCTGTACTTACAGACTGCACAGAAGCAGAATGAAATGGGGTCAGGCATGAATATCTTGTCCAGGAAGGGCTTAGAACCAAGTAAGAACTTACATAGCTGTGAATTAGTGCCAGGCTGCAGGTATGCCAAAACTCCTCTGGCCTTGTGTGGGGTTAACTCAGCGCTACAGAATGTGATCTGAAAAACCCACTACTTGTGAGGTGAGAAAATGCTGGATATGGGACTAGGTCCAGTTCCTTCTTGCTCTCCAGAACTCCATAATATGAGATGTGGGTGGGAGCTTCCACCTACTTCTTTTGGAGTATGGAGTCAGTCGCAAGGCAGGACCTTGTAGCTGTGCCTCAAAGACAGGAATTGGGTTCCCTTTGTACTTCTGGAAGAGGCAGTGGTGGTGATTTATCAGTGCTTTAGTTTTATTGTAACATAAAACAATTGCTGACTTCAGTGTCATGGTGAAATACTAACATACTCTGCAGTGTAGCTCTCTTCCAGGGTATCAACCTGCAGGAGGTTGAATTGGGGTATTTCTCTTGGGGTAGGCTGGGTTTTAACAGAGGCAAAGCATAGTGCACTTGTCTAGTGGAGGTGTCATGTTCATTTATTTGATATTTATTTTTGCCATTGTTTTGGATATGGATTCATGCTTGTATTTTTTTTTTTCTTCTGGCAAAGTGTTTGTTGCTTCTCTGTCCTCTGTGGTACACCTGAAACCAGCTGTGCTGGAGTACTGAGCCTTCACAGCTGCAGGGGCAACAGGGTGTGGGAAGAATGAGCTGTAGCCCAGCCACAATGTGCTTTTTTTTTTTTTTTTGCTTTGCATGGCTTTCTGTTTGTCAAGTGATAGTTTTCTTTGGGGAACATGAGATTAGCACTAAACTAGGCCAGCATAGGATGAAGATGACGACAATATAAAGCTTCTAAACATGATTTTGAGCCAATGGGTTAGCTTTACTTTAATCAGGATTTTTAATTTTTTTTTTTTCAACAATCATTCAAGTAAAATCTTTGGACCAAAATAACTTAATATCAAGAGTATGCTTATGTATTTCTTTTGAGGAATGGAACACTTGGTCAGATGTTGATGGAGACTAACGTGAATGCTGTTGGAGGGCTGTGATTGAGAGCTTTTGGGGGGGAAAGGGAAAGAGGTTGAGATTTTTGTAAATTAAAACTAACTCAAAAGGATGTTGCTGTTCATCTTTTGTGGTATTAGTGATGCCTCTGAAAGGTCTTTAATTATACCCAGGCTTAAGAGTCATATCAGGAGTCACAGCTTAGCTACAGACAGTGTAATCACTGTCTGAGATACGGACTTGGTTTGTACTCTTGTAATAATCCAGATTGGGTGGTTCAGCCCCAGACCTTCAAGGTACAAGACAGTAAGTTTGACCTGGCCCCCTTAATTCATTTTGCAGTCTCCTCAGGTGTAATTTTTTTAAGTTCATTAATTACCTCATTAGCCTTAATGATAATTAAGTCTTGATGCTAATTATTTGAAAGACCGCCTGATGTAGGAAGGTCACTGAAACACGTAACTGCTGTTCTGCCTGTAAGACAGCCTGGAGATTTGTCTCACTGTGACAGGATGATATCAGACATATGTCTTCATTCATGTTTCTGGCAGCTGGAAGCAGTGTCTAAAAGGCTTGTATTGTTTACCTGTGTCTGCTAAGCACCAGTGAGCTTCCAGAGTCAAACACTTGAAACTGAGGGTTACCATCATGAAGGTTGTTCATTGTAATCTTGAGTCCCTTTGTGCACACAACATTCTTGCCTTTACAGGATTATATAGTTACTTTTAAAAGAAAAGCACTATGCTGTTTTCAGCCCATTGGATGGGTGGTACTTATGTATTGAGTAATTATTCTGTTATTGTTAATAATTCGTTATCATTATCATTGTCATCGTCTGTATTCTGTTCTTGTAGTGGAATACATGCTTTCCTGCCCATATGTTTAGGTCAAAACCTGCTCTGGCATTGCTGTTGAGCTCTTTTGCTGCATTCCTTACCATACAGTGGCATTTTTGATCATTCAGCCTTTTCCGAGGCAGAGTTGACTCTCCTAAATGGGGGACAGGATAGAAAAATGGTATTTACCAGTCATGGTGCCAATTTGCATCTAATTCTACATTTTTCTGGAAGACAGTTTTGTTGAAGTGGCAAGGGTCTTGGACCTGAGTGTGTATCCGGCCATTGTTATTCCATTGTGGCAATTTTCTTTCTTCCTGCTTACTTCATTTGTGATGTGCCTTCCTCCTGCTGAGATGTAGAGTGCAGGTGCCTCACAAGCACCTCTCCCAGCTATATGTAGAGATGAAATCAACTGGCTTTGGTTAAGCACTGTCTGGAGTGATGAGAGAGCCCTGCCAGGGGAAGGGACAGGGGAGGACAAGCAGGATTCTGTTTCTCTGCCTAGCCAAGTCTTGCTTCCTTCCTTTCAAGATCCTGTTCTTGTCAATCTGTACTTGGAGTCAAATGCCTTCTGTGTCTTCCTGACACGTAGGGCTTTTGCAGTGAAAGTCTTGCCTGGCATATCCAGTATTGGGGAAATGAAATGCAGTACTAGATCAAGTATCTCTCACAAGGATCAGGAAAGACACAGATTTCTATTTTCTGTGATTTTGGGGGATTTTCATTGAATTATTTAAGGTCCTTTTTAAGGTCAAAAGCCAAGGGCTGCCTAATACTTAATTTTGACATTTTTTTGACATTTTCTGGACAAGCTGACTTCTAGCTGAAATACTTGAGGGGTAGTAGGAAGAGTTTAGCAGAAAAGGGCCTTAGTACTCTATTTGGGTCTAAAGAATAGAAGCTAAAGAGGAAGCTGTTATTAAGAAACTAGTACTAAATTGTTGTTTTCTCTTTTCTTTCCCCTGTGTACCCATCCTCCCCTGCCTGTTAGATTCTCCCTGTTGATCTGCAGGATTTAATATAGTTTTTGCCTTTCTCTAAGCTAACAGTAATGAAATTTTCAGCACTGCAGCTACCAAGGTCTCAGTCCTGGTGTAGAGCACTGTTTTGTGCAAGTAACTTCTGTTCTAGTTGCTTGGAGTCTAAACAATTTAGAGAAGTCTGCTATAGCTCTTGTAATAAATTGTTTTGTATTCTAGCTGCTTACCTGTTTGAAAAGCTGCTCTTCTCTTATGTTACAACATAACCTTTTGCTTAGCCTTGACAAGTGTTCCCTGTTCTGAATAACAATGGTT
The DNA here is from genome assembly GCA_013397935.1 of Dasyornis broadbenti. NCBI lineage: Eukaryota > Metazoa > Chordata > Aves > Passeriformes > Dasyornithidae > Dasyornis > Dasyornis broadbenti. The sequence goes on along the minus strand of VZRN01000659.1, from coordinate 610,100 downwards.
AAATACTCCACTGATCCTTGTGACCTTAGTAACAGAACTCCAGTGCCCTGCTGGTATAAGGGTGTGTTTTATTAATATTTAGAGCAGAACTGAATGAACAAAAGATTAATTTAATGTGAGGCTATCCTATTCCATTTGTCACCGAGCACAAAGTGAATTACTTGGTAAAAAAAGGCAGGCTGGAAGTTGAGTGTAGCAGCAAAGCAGGCAGGGTAATGATCTTGCCAGTGAAATGGGGAATCCTACGGTAGCCAAACAAGGGTAGAGCAGGTCCTTGATGTTAGCCAGGGTCAACCAAGAGCCTGGTGATCACCAGAGAAGTCTGTAGTGGTGGGTATGTCCAAGGTAACACCAGAGTTTATGTCATTAGGTCAGAGTCAGGGTCGGTAAGGCAAATGGCCGGGCATAGACAAAGCTGCAGAGTGCTGGCAAGGGCGAAGGATCTGAGCTGGAATGCAGCCCTGAAGTGGGGAAGGGTGCCCAGTGGGGCCCTCTCCAGTGCTTTCTCCCGGGGCTCCCTCCCCAGCAGCCTGCTCCGAGTTTACACAGCTGCACTGTGTCACAGCTGGCCTGGAGCCGAGGCCTCCAGACCCCCGAGGGCTGGGGGAGAGGCTGTGCTCAGCACCCTGGCACCACTCATGTTTGGGTAAGATCTTGTCTGAGCTAGCCTTAAATCACATAAAACCTTCTGCAGTTCCTGATCCTGGGATAGCCATGGTGTGAATCGTAAAGTGTGAAAAGAGGAAGTGGAAATGCAATAACAGAAAATAGGTCTGCGTTGTTTTGTAACACTGACTGTGGCAATAAAACGCATCCTGTGTGCGAGGGGAGCCAGCCCCCCGCTGTGATTCTTCTAGCCACTGTGACTTGCTTTGGCTGGCGGGTATTTCCACAGCTCTTTGTGGATAAGGGCAATTGTGGGAGGCATTAGGTATTAGGTAGCTATTGCTACAGTATGTAACAATGATTGCTAATTAGACTGTTGGGATGGACAGAAAGTAAATCCTCCTGAAGCTTCTTTAACCTATTGCAGCTGTGTTTTTGTCCTTTTATTCATCCATGTACTTTGACTAATATCTTGCTCTCATTCTATGACATTTTAAAAATGATTTATTCTTCTTCCCTCTTTCTGTGGTTTGAAAACTGTGTCTGATTTTTGTGAAGTTTCTGGTGCATGCTCTTACTTCTCTCCAGGCTGTGTCAAGTCTGCCCTTACATCATGTCAGCAGCATTCTGTTGATTAGCAGAAGAGACCTATTAGTTCAATATTCCTTTGTTGCCTGCCTCTTTTCTTTCCCCCTTCCTCAGAAGGATTTTTTTTTAGAGACTTCTGTGTTATTTCTGTGGGAGCTGTGTTGAAGGAATCTTTGCAGCAGGCAGAGGGTTGTTTGGAAATTAGCTTATGAACTCAAACAGTGGTTCTCCCTGCAGACCTGTACTTGAGATGAAAGGGTTGGTTCTGTTTGCATTCGAGTTTCCTGCTGCTTTGAAAGACAGTGGTGTGTCTCATAACAGCAGTACTTGCAATGTGCTCCTTCCAAAGAAGGGAGAGTAATGACCAGTGTTTTATAGATAGGGATGTAGTGTCTCAGTCTTCCTCTTTAGTTCTGCCTGCTTAAAAGAAGTTATCACTGTTCATCTTCTTTTTTTAAATTTTCTTTCTTTCCTGTAAAGTAAGTGATAACTCATGCAAAATATTTTGAATTACAGTCTGAATGCATATCATGGTAAATTCACGTACTGGAGTACTGTTAAATACATCTGAGGCTTGTTCTGCATAATCAAATTGCTGAGATTTTTATCTTCTAAAAGAGATCTTCTCTTAAGATGCACATAAAGTCTGCACTGTGTGGGCTTAGTAATTCCTTGCTGCATTACATCAAGCATTCCCGTGTGTTTAAGGGTATCTTGCTTGTGTAACAGCAGGGATATGACAGGCAATGAAGTTAAGCAAAGATTAAGGAGACAGCAGTTGCAGGGTTGGGGAAAGGAAATTCACAATTGTTATGTAAAGAAAGTGGTATAGGATCTCCCAAAACAAAGTAGCAGAGAGAGCCCATGAGATGTTCAGTAAGTTATTGAATGCTTTTTTTATAGCATGGCTTTACTGTTAGTGCTGGAGTTTTATGTGAGTTCTTTTACTTAAGTGCAGTGTTGATTCTGGCGCTGTCTAAGTTAGATTAGGTGTTCCTTTGAGCTGAAGGGTACAGCGGGGAGGTGGAAGTGGAGAGAAGTTGAAAGAAGGGCTTATCTGGTTAAGAGGCTTTTTCCTCGCTGCTGGGAAGACCACAGAGCTGTACTGTCTATTCAGTAAACATCTTCCCCTGGGTGAGCTGTTGGTAATTTGCAGCTCTGAATGATAACAAGAGAGAGAACTTTATTTTAGATAATCCACATGGTATAGGCGGTTGTTGTAAAGCATTTTAAGTGGGGATCTGTCAGGGAGCAAAAGGATGAGGAAGGAAGCTTGTTAAAGAGGAAGGAAGGTTGTTAAATGGGTGTTCTTCTCATTCCTGCAAGTACACTGTAAGTGGTTAAAGCTCAATGATGTAATTGGATTCCTTGGCAGATTTATTTTAGGTGGTTATTTTGCAGTTATCAACTGTACATGTGCCCCATCTCCTTCCATTTAAAAGTAAGCCTGACTGGCAGCATTTATGACTTCTGATTCCTGAAGAAAATGAGGCAGGATTTAAGGTTTAGGAATTCAGCTCCTAATCTACATGACAAATTTTTGATACATCTGTTTATGTCTACTTTGCCTTTACAAAAGGGAGAGAACTAATGGAAAAGGTACCATTTAAACAGGTTTGGGTGTGGGTCTGATAATGGGAAATGGCATTTGGTGTCATTTACTTGAGTTTTGTGTTTCACAAGACGGTAACGATTTGCTGGTTTGGTTTTTTTACCTCTGCAATATGAACATGTGTCAACTTTGGTTAGCCATGCCAGCAGGAGTTACACAACTTACTTGGAATGGTAGACTGCGCCAGACAGAGGACATCCCGTGAATTTGAGAATGAAGCTTGTCGATGATAAATGCCAAGGCAAGAGTTAATTTAGTACCCACTTTCCATAAATAGAGGAAGTTGATTCATACAGTCACAGCTAGAGAGTACATGAGTATGTCAGAGACTTCACTGTCTTGCTTGAGATCACAGATTTGCTGAATAATGTGGCGGTCAAGTTGCAAAATCCAATATTCTGCCCTTAGAATGGAAGTCAGAAAGACAAAATGGCGTGAAAGGAAATATTTTTTTTTTGCTGTAATTGTCCTCTTTCACTGCTTGACTCTTTAATATGCCAGACAGTTTCACTATTACAGACGCTTCAGATGTATCTATGATCTAGTAAAAGATTAGCAACATGTGATATTTGGTTGTGCTTGTAGAAAGAGAATAGAGAATTCTTCCATCTCAGATAAAGTTGTATCAAAACCCAGCAGAATAAGTAGTCTGAAATGAAATTAAGGTTTCTAAAATGTCTGCTGAACAGAGGGAGTTTCAGAGTTAAAAGCTGCTTGCAAGTTGTGTGGGGTTTTCATGTTATCTCTAGAATATGTAACTGTACAATATAAAGAAAATATAATATATAGCAGTTACATAATTATTGCAATATATATTGTGCAGGTTATGATTGTGTGCAGTGTATTTTATTAATATATCCTATATGTTATTATGGAGGACAGCATTTCAGTTTGTATATATGCTTTACTGACCACAAGCATTGCTGTTTTGAGGCACATTGACTTCAAATTATGGCAATAAACATGATGGGTGGAAGAATCACAGGGACTATAGCTTGGGTTATGCTGTCAATGATAGGGTTGAGTGTATCCAGAGCTGAGTTTAGGACTGTCTCTGTTTCTAAATGTGCTAACCATCTGGCACAATTTATGTGTGGTTTGTTTTATGTTTGGGTTTGTTGTTTTTTTTTTGAAGGGGGATGAACAGATATACATGCACATAGGTTTTCTTTTGGACCAGTTTTGCTGTCACTGTAAAACTAGTGTCTAGCTGCTCTGGTTATTTACTTTCTAGTGTTTTAGAATTAATAGAATAGGTGTTGGAAGCTTGTACTAGGCATGTTAATGGAGTAGGAGAATAGAAGTTGGTATGTTTCTCTGCAGATCTGCAGTTGGTTTTGGAAAGTTGTCTGGATTGGCAGGGACTACTTTGTTGGCTTTTAAAATAAATAAATTATTCTGCCAGGAAGAAAAAAACTGCACCTTGTAAGTTCTTAAATGTATACCAGACTTGAGTAGTCACTCCCAACAGTCTGCCCAGAGAAATGGTGAAGTGTTGTAGCATTGTTTTCTTCACTACTCTAAATCTGAGACTCAGAGACATTAGTAGATCCTGAAACCTGAGCTTGGTAGTTCAGGGATCTGTTGCATATTGCATTTCAGTGCTAAGCATATTAGAAAAAAACCCAATAACCACTTAACCTAAACTGTTTCCTTAAAGTAGATGCTCAGAAGCATAGCTGTCATTTCTGCCCAAAGTTTTTCCTTTGGCTCTAAATTGGTCCTGTAGAAGCATAACCAATTGAGGATTCATTGCTATCTCTCCATACATGCTGATGTTCAGGTAGGAATTGTTTCAACATGCAGTAGCTCAATAATACACAGTCTCTCTCAATGTGTGTTTAAATTGTTACAGTGGCATATTTATAATTTCTTACATTCTACTCTTAAGTGTTTGGAATATGCATGAAATGCAGTTGACGGGCGGTAGTTGAGCCAGACCAACACAAACAAAATCCCCTCATTATGTTCACAGAGATAATTAGTATGACTTGAAATATTGTCTTTGGTGTTTTCCACCCATGTGAGTCTTAACTGAAGATGCTAATAATTATTAAAAAGTATACACCCCTATTCTCCACCCCTGTAATTGCACTATCTTGATGCTTTGTCTGTGTCTTGATGCTGTCAGGCTTTGTAGGTGTTTGAGAGGGGAGATAGACAATGTTCTCAGTGGTTTTGTAGGGAATCTACACAACGGCTTTGTGTTCTATACAACCTGCAGTTTTTCTGTGCAATTTGAAGTATTCTTTGCTCTTCTTCTTGATGTGTTAATTGTGCTATATTGTACTAGCAAAATGACATTTGGCATCAATTTATTTTTACTATCCCATTTGGAGATGCATGAGTGGAAGACATCCTGTACAAGTGTCATGTTTTAGAGTTAATTTTTAAAATTATCTAGCTCTTGTTATGTTGCCATCTGTTTTCCACTAGCTTGAAGAGGAAACAGCTGTTGTGACTAATCTCAAGACAGTATTTTTAATAAAGTCTAATAGGTCTGCTTACCTTCAGTTTGCATGTGCATCACAGGGAATGACTGTGCTGGCTAGGAGGGGAAGTGTGGTTTTGCAGTAGGAACTGTAATGACCTTGGTAAAGCAGTGGTTCTGATGTCTCTCCCATAGCTGGAATTGAATACAGCTGGAGAGATCAGTGTTAATGGGGCACACTTCAGTAAATGTGCATTGTCTTGTAGAGGGGCTGTTATTGCAGCTTCTGCCCTCGAGTGCAGTGGTTGGCAGGCAGCTGGGAAGTTGTCTGAACCTGGTGATCCAGTATAAAAACTCGAGGCCACACCATGCCATGTTCAGTGTGCTGATCCAGCGATGGCAATAGCTGTACTTGATCTCAGGGAAAGCACTGGAGATGGAGACCCAGTGTCCCAGCCTCTTCGGGTGACAGTATGCAGGTGTATGGAATTAGAGGCAACAGGTGGTTCCATTTTGGGGAAAATATTTAATTCTCAGATGGAGAATAAGCCTTGCCGATGGTAAGTAGGGTACGGATGCACTTGAATAGCTGATTACCTTGTAGGTTTTTTGATTGTATTTTAGACTTTATTTTGGTAAGGAGAGGAAAACCTCATGAAAGAGATGATGTACAGTATAAGCTTCAATCACAGTGGTGATTCAACTGAATAAAAGGAAGGATAAATGAAAGTAAAGAAGTTGACTGTCAAAGAATGCCTTGGAAAGAAGTTTAAATTAGTTTATTTGAGCTCAAGCGTTTCAGAGCAGCCAAGATTTAGTAGTGTTTTACGTAGATTGGTTTTCTTCACTGCTTTCTCTCAAAATCCAAAAGAAACAGTTTGTTAGGTCTGGAAAACTTTGCAGGATGAATAGTTTTTTGAAATAAGAGGGCTCAACAGAGTGGAGAGGCTAACCAGCAGAGAACATTAAGTGGGTAGTAACGGAATACAGAGTTGAATGGAGAATGATGATGAATTGAATTGTATCTTCCTGTAAGTAGAGCAGATTGTTTTTGTCAGACTTTGCTGCTTTTGCTTGAGTCTTTAGATTAATGGCATTACAGAACAACACTAGCAAGAGTAGCCGTGAAAGATGACCCTGTAGTTCAAGTACTTGAGACTGCAGCCTCAGATCTTCCAGGAGCCTACATTCCATAAACTTGTATGAAATAGGTGTCCAGTGCCATGTGGTGCCATAAGCCCTGTCCTGTTGACTCTCATTGCTGCCCCATTTCTTGCAACAAGGCAAAAGTCTGTGGTGTGGATCCATTAGGAACCTCTACAGTGTCAGAGCTAATGGCTGCACAAGATCTGTTCTGAGCTGATGTGATCTATTCTGCTTCATGGATTTATGTAGCACGTGAACATGTGGGTTTGCACCATGTGGGGGAAGATGGGCGGTGAGGAGTCAGCTGGCCTGTGATGGCTTCAAGTGGCTGTGAAGCTGCAGTGTTACTGGAACAGGTGAGGACATTGCTGCTCCCTGCTTAAAAAACCCTTTTTAGCTCTTGTCTGCTGACACAGAATGAGTGTGTTGGAGTTCAGGAAAGTAAGACACTGACCTGCAATTCAGTTGAAAATGAGTTAGACTTGCTTCTGAGCTTTCCTACCAGGCTTATGCTATTAAATAGTGCTTGCTGTTTCTCTGGAGGAACATCTTATATATGCTAAGAACATATTAGTATAGAAACCTGTTCTACCTGCCTTTCAAAGGAGAGAAGCTTTGACTGACAACTATAAGAACTCTCAAGAAATAAGCAAATAACAGTAACCCAGAATATTGTTACCTACATAGATGTTTCTTTTAAAGACTGATATTTTTGTGGGCACTTTCTTTGGTTGAATAGCAAGCTTGCATTTGTTTTCCAGCTTGCAGGTATATCCCTTGCCTCATTTCTGAATTTATAATGCAAGCATTTTAATTTCAGAACAAGTTAGAGCTGGAAATAAGAAACAAGTAGTTTCTTTTGCAGAAGCCCCCACCAGTAAATTATTTCAAAAGATGTGCAGTCAGAACAGATCTTTCCTGTACTGAAGATTTGTAACATTCCTGTTCACAAATGGTTCATCTTGGGAAGATGGGAAGAAAATGGGAAGCAAATGTCTTTCTTTGGATCCCTTAAATCCATAGCTGGCAGCAGCATGGTTATGGTATTGTTATTTGGGATGTAACAGTGCTGGAGTATGTAGAGGTGAACTTTGCCTCAGTGGGAACTGTTGTTTGGCTTATGTCTGTGTTACCTTGTGCTTCTGCTGTGTGTATGTACCCTCTCTTTGCTTGGGAGTTCTTCTGCCCTGTGGTTTTGGTATGGAATACCTCAGGCAGCTTCCCATAAAGAGTGCCTTTCCTATCAAAGTAATTTCTGTCATGGGGCATTTTTCTGCCAGATTACTTTGCAACTGTTTTAGTACTTTTTTCAGGCCTAAATTGATGTTCTTTCCACAATAAAGCCCTCGGGGGCCATTTTTTTTATCTCTGTAGGCATGTGACATCACTGCTGAAAGTACACACTGCTAACAGTGAGATTTCCTTTCATGGTTACTGGGAGCTGTTTCTCTTACCTGTTTGTTGAAAGCACCAGGTGCTTTGTCTTCTCCTGCTCTGTGTTGCTAATTTCTGCTTTGTTTGATTTCCTTCCTTGTGCTGTTATGACAGCAGGCAAGAGGCTTCCCAGACAAAGATTATGTTCTTGACATGCTGCACAGGAGAGTCCTTTGGTGTAAGGCAGGTGGATCAGGGTGGGATGGCTTTGCTGGCCCTCAGATGCAGCTTCTGCAATATCTCATGCAGTTACATTAGCAAATACTGTAATACAGTACTCTAATGTAGTCTTTGATCTGAGACATCTGAAGTTGCATTTTGATTATGAAGTAGTAGAGAGGGATGGAGTTTGACTGTGCAAGTTAGCTGTGTGACTTACTATGCACGATCGCAGATGGAGTCTGCAGCAGAATCGGGTTTGAATCCAGGTCTTCAACCAAGAGAGGCAGCTTCTTGCATGGGGTGGAAACTCCCTGCACAGAATAGCTCTGCTGTGTGGTATTGCTTTGTAAAAACAAATGGATCGTTTTTGAAAATACATGAAATGAGAAGGGAGTTAACTGAAGCTGAATGAATAACTTTCCTTTCTTGGGTGATCTCTGCAAAGAAGCATTGGTCTGTTTTGGTAGCCAAACGTCTGGTGTATTCATCCCATCCCCATCCCCCAGCATTAAAAGTAATGACTACAGCATTCACATGGATTTGTGTCCATCTACTCTATGCAACTTGTGTTCTACCCTAAAAGGTAAAAGAGAGGAATATTTTTATCCAACAAACAGTCTTTGGATAGGCATATCTATTTACATGCTTTAATTTTTGCAGCTGGTTATTGTAAATGTCTGTGAAGAACTTCTTACAGTCTGTGAAAGTGTGTGATATAATCCAGAAATCAACTTCATTTTACACATGGTTATCAGAAGCATTCCCAGACTTTTGCAAGCCATGAATTTGCGCAGGGGTATGAGGAGATTAGATCAACTGGACACTGCACATGTATAGTTTGGCCTTTAGATACCTATTGACACTGGCTGCATGTGATAGCATAGCTTCATGTGACCCTCAATAAATATGAAAAGATTCATTACTTTTAATTTTTTGTTCTTGAAATAAAACTAATACATGCTGTATTGGCAAAGAAAACATGATTTTGTCACTTCTGTTGGGCTCTGAAAAAAGATGAACTGTAAGTTGTGTGCGGATAAATTATCACTTTTTGCCTGCTTGATGTATTCTGTAAAGTGCTGATGATGGAGTTAACCAAGATTTTGTGTATTTTGGGCTTTTGATGACTGAGTAGTTGCACCACATAACTGTGATTCAAAACTGTGAGTTTAAATTTACTTGAGTGTGTTGTCCTTTTTGGTCATTGGGCTGAGGAATAAGCTTGGTTGCAGTGCCTTCTCCACCTGTGTGTCATGAAAACAAGCCACCAACTAGCTGTGTTGGCTCAAAGACTAACTTGGATCTTGGTTTGATTTGGCAAAGTTTTCAGAATAAGGCTTCTAAATTAAGATTAACACCACATTTCAGTATATCTTTTATATTGCATTGTGTTAGGAATGCTGTGCCTTTATACCTCCATCATGTCAGATATCCTTCACCTGCCTTTCCTTTTTAAAGTTTAATCCTCCCTTATAATGTATTAATATTTGTGTAGGCTTAAGCATTTTAAGAAAGAGATTGTCTTCTGTGTTGGTTCAGCTCTCATTACCACTGGACCTCTGCTACTGAAGTCAGAGTAGGTTTGTTCTGTGTTAGACAGAAGTATGAAACTGAAGATGCATATAAAAGTAAAACTTTGTGATTGTATTTTGGAGTGGTTGCCAGCTATTCCTCTTTATTTTTTTTAATTCCTTCATTTCTGCATAGACAAATTATTTCTGCTTTGTCACTAGTAGAAAGTATGCAAAATATTTAACACTTCACGAATGTTTCACGATCAGTGTGACTTACCCCCTTTTCTGTACCTGATATGACTAACTTGTAAACTGAAACCAGGAGACTGAAAAATGCTAACATCAATTGAGTTTCATTATATTAACACTTTGCATAATTTAGAAAAGGAAAGTAGGTCACTTTCCATTTTAATACCCACTTTATATTTTGCATAAAAACCCAACAGGATTGCAGACAGTTCATGAAAAGTTATACGTTTCCCTGTAAATATGAATTTTAATCATATGAATGTTTGTGGTAATTGCAGGGGAATATTGTAATTTTAGCTTAGATGTTTTTTCCAAATCTCAGCTGCTTATAACAAGTGATGTGTTTTTGGAGCACACAGCTACATGAACTTCTGAAGTCTGAAGTTTTGATCATTGTTTGTTAATAAATGACTATACTCAGCTTCTTGCTTGTTTTTCTGCAATGTTGTGCCTGTGTTATCTATACTTTGTGCTGAGGAGTAAAGTAAATGTGTCTTCTCTTCCCATAGTTACTGAGGTTGGATAATCAAGCGTTTGATTCTCATCACATTGCCTGCACAGTGAGTCATGCTTTCTTTGTTAGGTTCATTCCTCAGGCCAGGATTCATGTGATGTTCCCCTTCTCTGGGCAATCAGATTAGTTCACTGTTTGAAATCTTGTTTAAAAAATAAATCGCACCACAGGTTGATGCCTGCTTACCCGTTACACGCTCCCCCTCTGCTCACTGTTTGGGTTCAGCAGCATCATTATATTGAAAAGTTTTTAATAGTCATGGTAACTGGCATATTACTGGAGTCCCACTGAAGTTAGTGTATTAAATTCAGGACTGATAGTAGCTAGCAAAGACTTGTCTATAAGGCAGGTGAATTTTAAGTAATTCAATGTGCTGAAATACATCTCACTTAAACTTAGTTTCTTTCATTATGCTGTTAAGAACAAAAAACTACATTGCGAATGTGGTAGTAGCTTGAATTTTGTGGAGCCTATGGATTTATAAAAGCAGTGGTAATAACAAAAATTATTAACATAGGTGGCTTACTATCATGGTACTTGAATCAGACTTGAAGTATTTGGGGCAGAAACTCTCCTTGCTGAATTATCTGTACCTGGAAGTGTTTGATAGAGCGAAGATTTAATGGAGGCTTCAAACAACTTTAGGACAGTAGCAGAGTTTCAAGTCCCTACTATGTGGTGTGCTGTTATGAAGGCTCTTGAAGTTCTTTATCTTGGTACTAGAAGATTTTAGGGGTGATGGTTCATTGTGGAAAGTAACAGTTTGAAAGACAAACTAATGCAGAAAATGTGTGGTAGGAAGAGAGGGGAAAATATATACAGTGTGGTTGTAAACACATAACCCAGACGTTGCTGTTAGCTGGCTAAGCTTAATATCTAGTCAGTGGGTAACAAATTATGGTTCAGAAAATGTGTTATATTCATGGCCCAAATCCTCTTACGCAGGAGTCTGTCAATAGTAGATGTTAATGCAGGCACTTAAATTGTGCAAAATATTGCATCTTATGAATATCCCCAGGAGTGATGTCTGGTTTGTGCCTTGAGAGCAAAATAGGGTTATGACATAGTAACGGATTGGAAGTTGCTGAAATAAATGGTTAAACTCTGTCATAGTGTATAGATGAAAACCTGAATAGAAGGAAAGACGAATTAATGTTCCACGTTGAACTTTAATCCTGGTTCTTATGAACAGCTTCATTTTTTCATGTTGTAACTTGTAAATAGTGTGTTGACAGAAAAATGCTTATGAAGTAGGTGGAGGTGCAGACCAGTGTGTTAGAAAACGAGATTATCTATAGAAAGTCCAAATAGTGGTTTTTGGGGATTTTTTGCGAAGCTTTTGTGGTGATCTTGTTCTGTCTCCAATTTTCAGCTGATTGTCACAGTTATCAGACACAACTGTTACAAATAGTAGTTCACATTGTTAATTTTCCTTTCATTCTGTGTGAGACAGATGCATGTGGTGGCTAAACAGATAAGCTAAAATTCAACTTTGGATGAATTTTGTGGGTGTGGATAAGCAGCTCATAGGGAATACTCAGCTTCCAAAAAACATTGGCACATTTGAAAAATACTCAGCCTCTAAGTGATTAACTATAACCAAAATTTAATTTTGAGTCTTGCTCTGATTTCTGTGAGACTATCCACTGGAATAGAACAGACTTGTGTTTCTTTGAAGTTGTTTAATCTTCCTGCATTGGCTTCCTCTGGAAGACAACAAGGCCCTATATTTTGGCAGTTACTTTGTGCAGAGATGAGTATGTCAGATCTTATGTACTGTGAGATGATGACCTGGTCCTGTGACTATAGATGAAGCAAAAACAAGTGAATGCTTTGGTATTTGTGCATGTGAACTTCATTTCCTGGAAAGATTACTCCCCCAGCCACTACCTGGGACACTGGGAAATTAGGTGGGGGATTTCTTGTTTGCTTTTTACAGTTCATTTTGCTCAATACTGATAAGTCAAGTCCCATATACTGCTCTGGATTTGTAGAACTTTACAGCTTATTTTAAAAACAATCTCATACACTCTCAGTTTGCAACTCCAAGGCTTAAGACAGTGGTAGCTACAATTGTCATTTCTTCCCTATACTTAAGTCAGTTTGTCTTCATCTGCATTTTCTAAAATTAAACTTTATTTCAACAAGGAGCCAGGAATCCTGTGCTGATGAGATTTTTGAGAAAATGTATTTGTTTAGTAAGCCTGCTGACATGGTAAATGGAATGTTTAGGATCTTAGATAATGATGGTCCAGTTCTGTCAGTGTGTGGATATTCTGGAAGTAGCTGCTTCTAGAAATTCTTGGGCCAAACTGTGTGGTGGCAGTAGTTAAGGCAGTCTGACTTCAGAGTAGAGAAATCTTGTCCTCTTACTTTACATGAAGAAATCAATAAGTTTGTAGATCACTTCCAGTGTATCCTTGCATCTGCAGTCTTAAAGAGTTCAGTTGTACAGCACTGCAAGCTGGAAGGGGATTGCTTTGATAGTCAAGCTTAAATATTTTTAAGCACCTTAAAATGTCGTAGAGGGAGATGCTATTGGTTTTGCTTCATTAATGGAACTGTAAGCTGGCAACAAGAAATTAGCATAATTTATGTAAATTTTTGTACATTGTTGTCATGCATCTGTGCAATACAGGCTATTCAACAGTGAAATAAATTTGTGTTTAAAGTCACCTAGATAACTTAAAGGCACAAACCTTAGGAATGTCCAAGTGGAATTTATTTTTGTTTCACTCTACTGGAGAAAGTGTTACATAAATAAAGGCCCAGTAACTAAAGTAAAACAAATACTGTGGGTGGTTTTAATAACGTCCTTATCTGAGAGCTGAGTTTGAAACATAGCATTTGTCAGCCACCTAAGACTACAGCTAGAAACTTACGATTTCCCTTCATTCAAAACCCGTTGATAAGCATGCAGACTGAGAACTGGTTATGATCCCACTTCTCGTACAGGGTTTCCTTTTATCTTGTTCTGTAGTGCACAGGATGCTCATTGTGTGCGAAGAAACACATGAGGAATATTTAAATGGAGAAAAAAAGAATGTGATCTCATTGTAGGAAAGTACTTATTTTCACTGTTTTTAAAGAAAGACTAAAGCGAAGCAAGTTGAGGAGATACCAAAACCTTGTTCTCTCCCTTATGATTATTAATTTTGTAAAAGGAAGAGTGTTTTGAATGTGGAGGAAGACACTATTTTCTCAGGTAATTCCTAAATCTTAGGTGGTTTTCAAGATAGCCTTGAACTTCTGTGCTCAAAATCACCCAGCTTCTCAATAGCCTGGTTTTGGTTTTTTTTTTTTTGTTTGAACACTGTGTGGCCGAAGGACCAAACTGAACTTGATCTAACTTGATTCTGTGAGACTTTGCTTGGTGAAGACATTTCTAAATATGTAATTCTAAAGCAAGTAAAGCTACAGTACCAGTAAAGCTTTGGCTTTCCAGCAATTATTCCTTTTGGTTAGAAGCTTTTAATCTAAGCAAAATGCAGCCTTTGGCAGATTTATACTTTTCATGTTACTGTACTCTAAAAATTTGTGTTGTTGCTTGTTGTGATAGAAGTGATTAGTGTCCTGGAAGAGAGAGGGTATCACTCCTTTTTCATTGATTGTGTTTTGTTGGTTTTTCCGCGCAGCTATAGCTTTTTGATCTACAGTTAAAATTGGGATGTATATAAATTAAAAATTTTCCTTTTTCTTATTTTGTGATGCGACTTTTGGTTTTGTCTGTGAATAATACAAATGAAAGTAAAAATACTTATTTCCACAGGCATTTCTTTTTGCCTATGCTGATGTTTTTGAGAACACTGCTTTCGTTCCTTAGCAATGACTACGTTCCTTACTACAGAGAAACAATCTTAAATTATCCTAAAGTACAGAGGCTCTCAAAAGGGAACACTTGAATTGTTGTTGGATTTTGTTGTTTGGTGTTGTAAATCATTTGCTTGTATTTCCTGTCTCATATTGTTTTTCTAAAAATAGCCGAAATTGCTTGCTGTTTGCTCAGTGCCGCTCCATGATGGAATAGCCTGTTTAAAGTTACTTCCTCTCAGCTACTCTGCCCCTCCTGCAGCCTGAATCTCTCCCTCATGGCCTCCCACAACAGATGTTCAGTGACTTAAACTTCGCTGAGAGAAGGTATTTTATAACTTCAGGAAGCTGATTTTCTTTTTTAAAAAACAGCAACCACCAAACCAAACAACTGCCCCTTACAAATGCCGCACCTCTGAACAAAAGCAAAAAACCTACTGAGAACTGCACAAGCCACAATCTAAACAAAGGTCACAATTCGGAGGCTACAGAAAAACCTGTAGCCAGTCCCTACAGTACTGAAACTGGTAGGAGAAACCTCACAAGTCTCTATCAAATGCAGCTGGGAAGTTGTATGAGATGATGTGTCTTGATGCAAAGTACCATCTTCAAAACACAAGCTGGATTGAAAAATAATATATATGGAGATAAATCTAACTTTATATCAACACAGAAAAAGAGACAGCCTTGCTAATTCATCAGTTTTTCTGCAGAAATATGAAAAGATGACATCAAAGCAACTTAGAATGCTAACCCCAGAATGCCACAGGAAAACTGAATTCAAATGTGAACTCCTTGAGAACACCTTTTTCCTGGCAGTATTCTACTTTAAAATAATATCTTCAAAGTGTCCTTTTACACAGAATAGTTTCAGTCTTGTTAAAAAGCAGCTGGACTGTGTATTTTTTATTTTCTGGGATTAAGTTACTATTCTAAGGGGATCTTTAGAGAAACCTGATGCCTGCTGTTGACCACAATATTGGCAAGTAGCATGCAACCAGTTATATTAAAGAGTTGAGGAGAATTAGGCTTCTCCTCTTGTACAAACTAAAATCTTAATTTTGCAAGCAGCTCTCATGAAACTTGCTTTATAGGCATCTTTCCTCTCAGCCCTGGGATTTGATTAACAGCCCCTGTGCTGTAAGCACTTAAGTACTTAAGATCATGACAAGATCTTTTGAGCCTTCTCTGTGTTCGTTCTTCTTACAAGAAAAGTAAGACTGTCAGCCTGCAGCTTCTCATTGCTCTCCAATGAAAATATCCTCTGCTGCTTGCTTCTGTTACACCTGGAAAAATAAAGCAAGATATATGGACAGTTTATTGGACTTCCAGGGCTGCAAAAGGAGAACTGGAATGTCTGATCACACGTGCATAGGAAAAAGGGAATTTGACTACTTGCCGTTCTGAGTGATAGGTCTGAGTCTGCTAACCATGCAGGCTGTGGCTGATTAGGCTTAGCAATGGTTACAGCTGACAGAAAGGCCTGTTTGCTGTGTCAGAACAGGCTCCAGATCGGAGAAGGATCTGTATGAAGGTTCCTAACTGGTATAGAGTAAGTTTAATCATGTGCAGGGAAAGGGAGGTAATACAGTAGTATGGCGCTGGGTGTACTGGTGAAGTGGATTGTGCAGATGGGGTTTTAACAGATGCCAAATGTTCCTGTCACTAGGCTGTGAATAGGGTTATCAGTTGGTGCTGGTCTTCAGCTTCATGCCAAAAGATTTGGGGTTGTTGCTGCTTCCCTGAAGCCAAGAGGGCTTCCACACAGAATACTCTGGTCTAAAAAGTTGTAATTAATGCAGTGTGCTTTCCTTGATGGCTGCTTGCTGTGGTATCAAGCTGCTTAGGGGTTGTTGCTAATGCCCAGGTCTTCAGTATTGTTTTATTGAGGAAGTGCTTTCCCTGAGACTTCTAATGTGATGACCATTTCACGTGGAAAGAGGCTGGCAGGCAAGGGCTTTTAGATTAAGAACAGGCCATCTAAAAATCTCATTTTCCAGATCATCAAAATCTGTTCACAGATGGCTATTTTTGACTTGGTTTAGAAATCTAATGCAATCTGTCTCTGCATGAGAGGAAAGTTGTGTGTATGCATGTGTACATAAATGCCAGTGGTCGAAGCAAAGAGAGATTGTTGGACAAGTTGTGTTTCTAGCTACATCTGTTTTAAAGGAAATAATTTTTAATATATCAGTTTTCTTTATTAGCTATTTATCATTTTCATGTGTTTTTCTTATTTTCAAGCTGAGAACTGTATGCAGAAGTGAAGGGAAGAAAACATCTTTGACACTTGGCATATATTGCTTAGAAAGTATTTCTTGCTTTTATTTTACTACAAAAGTACAAAAGAATACTAAGCTACTTACCTACCTCCATAGTTGCACACTGGGTACACACTGGTTCTTGGAACTTCGCTTTTAAAATGTATTTTATTGCTATTTCTATTTGGAAAGTTAAAAATTAATTCAACCTTTTTTTCTGAGAAGTAAACACAGTATATCTACATATAGGAATAATATACAAATGTAACCATCTATTCTACTTTCAAAGATTACATTAATGTTGTATAGTTATCACATTAGCTGTTTGGTAACAAAATTGGTTTCTAATGTGAATGGAAGTATTTTAACTGTGACCATTTCAATACTAAAGGGTATTACTTTCTCAATATATTCCTCCTGATGTATTGCATTTGTATCCCTCCCCTAATCCCCATCTCATCTACAAAAAAGATGATCTTTCATTTGCAAGAAAATGAACTGCTTTCTCAGCATTCAACATAATTGCAACTGTTTCTCTTCAGTTTAAATTTAATGCATAGGCATGAAATGATAGGTATTTCTGTGTGTTTTATTCAACATTGAGTGGTATTATATTTTTGTTTTAAGTAAAATTAGGTATTAATTAGAAACTTGCTGGCATATTTTACATATATGCTGAATTTTGTGCATGAGGAGCTTTTAAAGCATAAATTTTGATAATTAGAGCTCTGTGTCTACACATGTTTTCCTTTTTCTGTTTTTGCTTGATCTGTGGATGTTCAAGCAATAATGCTTTTTCAGAAGAAAGAAAACTTGAAAGGAGTGCTTGAGATAATTTTACAAGATTTGCAGCATCTCTATTGAGAGAGAGAGCTTAAAGGAAAACAGGAGAAGCTTTTCATTCTTGACATACATTGCTGCTCTGTTTTTGTTCTTGAAATGCTTCCCTACAAGCTCCTTTGGAGAGTGTTTTCCTGAATACAGCAGTAACAAAGTGGATTGTTTTGGGTTTGGATACGATGCCCTTTTCAGATTTTAGGTATTTTGTTTCTGTACTCAAGTCTTTCAGCATGCTCCCTGAAGTCAAATGCTCTGGCACGGAAAGCTCAACTGCTTTTATTGGATTTATTTTTTGGAGGTAGGTTTTTGTTTGCTTGTTTGTTTTCTGAAGCAGTTTGAGAAATGGTTCTCTAATGCTATCTTGGTCAAATATGTTACTGCTAGAAAACAGCAAGCTAAATTTGTTAATGCATTACAAAGTCTTCCTTAATGCATTCAGATTGGCAGATGTGTGCTGGTGACCCAATATTTGGCAGCACAAGAGCAGGACATCTGTTGCAAAAGGTAGAAATAATACCTGGCTGTCATGCATTCTCTGCTTTTCAGAAAGTTGCATCTGGGGGAATATGTCAGAAGCAAAGATAACACTATCGCAAGTCTCTAAATTCAATTAAAAATACTAGATGGTTCAAAAAATTTCAAATGGCAAAACCTTAAGGAAATGTATGTATACGTTTGTTTATTCCTAGAAGCATCTTCTAAGTTTTTTTAATTCTTACCAGTTATGCTCCCAGTGGCCTTCCCTGCCGTATGTGCCCTTTTTTCCTTGCTTTCCTTTTATTGCCAGCGTTTTAGTGGGACAGGAATATGCAATATTTGAAAGAACAAGGAAGATGAATACAATTTTGAGTTTTCCCTTCATCTTTTTCCAGCTTGTTGCATTCCCTGTGCCTGGCTCAAGCTATAAGCTATTTGTGCTGCTGGAACTGTAGTGACCCTGTAGTAATTCACGAGGAGAAGACAGCAATCTAGTGACATACTCAGAATTGTATAGTCTATTTTTCAAGACTTGTCCAAAATAGCTAATGTTAACTTTTCCGTAGCTGAAATCAGCTTTGCTAGGTTTAAGTACTTAGTGCTAAATTGCGTTCGGCACACAGTTAAATTAGGACCCGTGTACATTAGAAGTGCAGGGATAGAGGGAAAAGCTATTGCAAACTTGGACAGATTATTCTGCTACTGTGGCTCCAAATGGAAGCCTTATGCTCCAAAACAAAGTGCTTGTGTAGTCTAAATTGTCAGGGTCTTAGACATCTTAAGAAACATTCCATTTCTTCTTAGTGGAAGTGGAAAACAGAAGGTTTTGAAGGCAAGTGTATTGACCTTTCATCTGCAACCCCTCTTCAAGTTCTCTAGCATACAGGTACTTCACAAATATGAAGGTAGGGAGGAAGTGGAATTGGCTTTTGAAAATGCAGTTGGTAAAGATGCCTGTTCTACACAGGTTATTTTTACCGAAAATAAATTATTTCATCAACTCTGTTTTTTGAGGAAATGGAAAGGGTGCATGGCTGTATCATGTATTCTGGGCTTTCTTTTTTTTAATTTCAGTGGTAGCAGAACCAAAAAAATACTGATCAAATTGTTCAGCTTCATTGTAGATGGCAAAACAGTGCCACAGAGGGAACTTCTTTTCTTGGAGGAATCTAAAGAGCAACTAAAGCTCTAACAGAGTGCATTTGTTGACATAAAATGTCTGGCTAGAGAGCTGAGTCTTTAGCTATGCTTGAAAGCTTGACAAATTTTTCTTTCTCAACTGCTCAGTGCTGAAGGAATCTAAACAGCCATTGGCTGCTGCTGATGTTGGGAAGAAACAGTATTTTTTTTTTTTGTAAGCTACTCAAGTCAGCAACATGATTAATATATTGGGTTGGTCAATTAATCCCTTGTTCTAGTCTCAGTAGTTTTTCAGGGTTTTTTTCCATTTAGAATAAAGAAATACTGTAAAATGTCTTCTCCCTCTATCTTCCCTCTGTGCTCCACTTTCTAACATTGTGATGGTGGTGACCTTTAATTTGCTGTACAGACTATAGAGGCAGCCATTTTCTAGTGATGCTAAATGGTGTCTTCCTTCACAGTACATTTAGATTTCAATATTGTAGGCTTTCCTATGGTAAGTCTTTTAACAAAGAAGAGAACTGAGTTTTCAAAATATGATTCTTAGAGTGATTGACATAACTATTACCTTTAAGTGCTAAAGTGAATATTGCGCACATCAAAAAAAAAAGGAAATCAAGATGAAAAATCGAGATTGTGATGCATTTATGTTGAAGTAGGAAGTGGAAGAGTGCAGAAAAAGGGAAGCTGTGTTATTATTTTGGTTTGATTTTGAGCTTGCAAACTTTTGTCTTTCTCTTGGAAGAATCGTGAGAACAGTGTGCCAGCTTCAGAGGAAGACTTCCTTATCATTCTGTTATTGAAACGCTTCCTGTTGACATTCTCTTTGGGGAACTGTACCCAGTTATCCAGAAAAGAGGCTGTGACTTTAATGTGAGAAAAATTAATAGAAATTTGACTGCTTAGGGACAGGAGATAGACTTGGAGGCCTCAGTCTGTATGAGAGTAGTGCATTTGATTTGTAACTTGCTTGAACTCAGACTAACAAGAATAAAACTTGAAAGTTTAGTATGGCAGGATAGGTTTCAATGCAGACTGAGCAAGCCATCAATAATCCTCAGTATATTTTTGTCTAGAGCTGCTGCAGTTAAACTATTGCTAACACTTCAGCTTAGTTTAATGCCACGTTGGGCGCGCCAACAGATGTTCCAGTCGCACCTTCAAATTACAGTGGAGACAGCTTTTTTTAATGCAATGTCTCACAACTGAGAAGGAAGTGGGAAGAATGCTATCAAGTTGTATCAGCTGAGCTGAGAGAACAAACTTATTTAGAAGAACTCTGAAGTGAGGCATTACTGTCTGAAGCAACAGTTTCAAGTCCCTTTTTTAGCTTTAGAAAACATATGCACTTATGGTCACCCTTATACAAGCCATGTGTGAGAAGTGTGGCTGTGTGATGTTTCCCAGGGCATGTCATGGGTCAGTTAGCAAAAGTGTACAAACAGCCTACTAGAAAGATCACCGGCAGGAAGATGCGGAGTTCTGTGTCATTTTGTGCTTTATAGCTGGGGATGCAGATTGGCTCAGCCTTTCCTTGCTATACATTTTCAGTGTGTACATGCACATGCATCAGATTGCTGGTGAACAAATCTACCAAAAGGAAAAAGTATGTCTTTTCTGAAAATAGGGTTGAAAAAAACAAGGTGATTCTGTTAATAGTATAAAGCTATTTGGGAGCTGGAGACTGCGGAACAATGTGTCTAGGAAACTGTACTTAAGCTGAGCTGCAGACATTGGATAGAAAGTTACATTTGTTACCATCATTTAGAGTTTCCTTCTGTACTGGCAAACAAGCCTGTGTTTCCTTGGTCTGTACATTTTTAGTTTTAGTTTTATTCCTTGTATTTTGACCAGGAGAGAATGATCTAGTTCCCATGGTATGTGCTAATAATCTCTGGGTACTGAAAGAGTGATGGTAAATAAGACCATGAGCATTGTAGACTTACATTTAGGTCTGAGTTTTGTCTTTATAATTAAATCACTCATCCACACAGTCATAAGTTGCTTTAGCAAAATGATGAGGGGCATTGCCCAGTTTCCTGAGAGTTTTGATTTTTATCAGTCAGCCAAGGAAATTTAGTGCTTGGCTTTGGTTGTTAATGGATGTGTAGAGGAAAAAACTGTGGTTTTGTTCTTGTTTCATAGTCTTGGGTTTGTTAGTCTCTTGGTTACCCTGAGTTCCTCGGTCCTGTCCTTGTTGTAGTTGTTAAATACAGGATACATACTTACTTCTTGATGTAGTTTTGAAACAAATCTTTATAATGAAGGATATTCATGACTTGTGTGGTACCTTTGTGCAAGGACCTTAGGCAGCTTCACAAGTGCTGATTATCCCATCAGAGTGCTTTGAAGTCCTGCTTGTGATCTAGGGCTGTTGGCTGTAACTAAAGTGGCTGTGGAGAGTGGTGGAGCCAGGGGTCAGTCCTCATTTGCTGTGTTTTGCTAATGGCTAAAATAGGATAAAATCAGTGGGCTGTATTGAAAAGTTTGATTGCTATGTTGTGTGGTGTTCCTGGTATCTTATGGTCACACTGATCAAAACCTAAACACGAGTATGGAAGGAGGCAGTCTGCACCCAAATACATGTGAATAAAATGGATGCAACAGACAGTTGAGTTGTTAGCTGAGCTTTAAACTCGGTGACTGTCAGGACCTGCTGCCTTGAAAATAGGAGGCTGTTGCAAAGTTTAATACAAACTTCACATTGGAGAAAGAAAACATAATACTTTGCTTTAGCCATGTTGCTAACGCTGCTTTATAGTGGACAGATGACTAATTTATTGATAATGTTTTAATATGTAATCTTTCTGGGTTTTTTCTTTTTTGTCTTTAGGTGAAGCCAAAAATCTTCCTACATATCCGGGGCCAAACAAGATGAGGGATTGCTACTGTACTGTAAACCTGGACCAGGAGGAGGTTTTCAGGACCAAAATAGTGGAGAAGTCATTATGGTAACGCATACATACATAAATTTAATCTCTTCTCATTCTCTGCTTACTAGGTTTGTTTAATATTCCAAAGATACTTTCCTGAAGGGAGAAGAGAGAATTAATAGGATTCTTCTTCCAGTTTTAAAAACACTAGTGGTAGAACCAGTAATGTAATGATTCCTATCTGTATGTATGGAGAAATGCCTTCACCAAGGCAACACTTTTTTTTTCATAACACTACAACTAGTGCTCCTTTCTTTCTGCAATATTTGTTTTAAACTTCCCTAAGCTTTTAAAATCTCAACTTAGAAAGGGAGCACTAAATTCCATTTTGCATCTTTCTGTGCTTAGAATTTTGCATTGGTGTGGCTACCCTAGTGTGTTGAGTTAAGGATTTTTTTTTTTACAGCCTGTCATGAGGCTGTAACTGAAAGGAGGGGTTTGAGAATAAGATGCCTATCTGATTATCTTGGACACTTGCAGTGAGACTGCAGAGGTGAAATGCGGAATGAAACAGAATGAGAAACATGTAGCAAAAAATTAATATGCTTTCTCCTGGAAATCCTGAGACATCAAAAAAATAAAGGGAACTAGGCTGGGCGTATATTATATTCTGTTAAGTGAGGCTTTTTTTTTTGAGTGGAGAGGAAAGAAGCAGCAAGGAACAATCAAGTTTATAACTTTTATCTTAAGAGATAACTCTCACCCTTTCCCAATTTGAGTAATATGTTAGGAATTTGCTATTTGTCTTGTTATTACAAATAATGTCCTTCAGGAAGTATCTCTAGACCTCACTCCTAACCACTCAGAAGTACCTGACACATTCAGGAATGTGAGTGGGATTTATTCCTGTAAGTCTCTTTAATTGCTCTTTCACATAAATTTTTGTCATCTTTAAGTCTTGGTTTTTTGAATGATGATGCTAATGCTTTCCTCTTTATAGTATACTATATTAACAAAAAGCAAAAATTGGTCTGTATGCCTTCTTCCTCACCCTTGTAGCTGACATGTAGTGTCCCTAAACCTAATATCCTTGAACCAGTTCTTTCTCTAAAAGTGAGTTTGTAAGTAAAATTGTTGTTGTTGTTTTTGCGATTTTTTTTTTTTTTCTTTTCTTTTTTTTTTCTTCTTCTTTCCTTCTTTCCCCTTTTTTCTCCCCTGGATGATCATTGGTGCTTCACAGGGGAATGGAAGATAAGAAGTGAGGATGTGTGAGAATAATTGATGTCATTTCCTTGAATTAATCCAAGCATTTTTCTATTGAAAAAATAAACTCTTGGTAATAAAAATAAGCAACAAATATAATTCCTTCAGTGGGAAGGAATCTGTCTGTCTGTAGATTTTGTTATAAAAATGGAGAGGTACACTGGGGCTGTGCTAAAGTG
Source organism: Dasyornis broadbenti (assembly GCA_013397935.1). Lineage (NCBI taxonomy): Eukaryota > Metazoa > Chordata > Aves > Passeriformes > Dasyornithidae > Dasyornis > Dasyornis broadbenti. The sequence goes on along the minus strand of VZRN01000659.1, from coordinate 587,001 downwards.
GAAGGTTTCTGGTTTCCTGATGGGATTAAGTTTGTTTTGTTAATTGAGGTGAATTCAGAGGAGAGCTGAGCAATGATCAGAGGTCTGGAAAACTTAGCCAATGAGGAATTGTTAAAATATTGGAATTGTTTAGCCTATAGAAGAGGGATGAGAGTAGATATAGATGCATAAATCAAAAATTTGAACTAAACAAAACAGAAAAACCTGAACAACTTCCCCCCATCAAAACAAAAATTTGAGAGGGAGGGTACTGGTCTGTCTGTCCAGTATGGATATTGCAAGTAATAATGAACTCAAATTGCAGTGGGGAAGGAAGTTGAGGTTAAGGTTTACTGTGATGAAAAATCTCTGTTAAAGGTTCTGAAGCACTGGAGTAGATTGTTTTAGTTTTTGTGTTTATTGCTGATAGCTTTTAATAGATTCTATATAATCAGGCCCAACTAAATAATAGGGATCTTCCAACTTGGGAACCGTGGTGGGACCATATGACCTCTCAAAGTCCCATTATGGACCTACTTTCTTTGATCTATGTCTTGCTAAAGATGGTCTCCTTGGTCGTTCTTTCTTCTCTTGGTGAATTCCTGTCTTCAGTTGGAGTCTGCCTTCTCCCTGTGTAAGCTTCTGTTTTCAAATACTATTTTTGGAAATCTCGCAGTTTTACAGTCTCTGAATATGCACTTTATAAACATTGATATCAAGTCAGTTTTGCATTTAGCCGTATAGATGTTTCCCTGTCTTTGTTTTTCTGGGGCATAAAAGAAAAGCAGACAAAAATCCCAAATACTTGAGTGGTAAACCTGGGATATCTTCCCAGTCTGTGGGTAGGAATTACTCTTACCTAGTGAGGCACATTCAAACAGCTGCTTTATCTTTCATGACTATGTTTACATCTTTTAAAACAAATGCGTTGATAGACTTCCAGAAGAAGATATTTTTCAAATGATATCAGACCCTACTACAGTTGCCTATTGTTTTTTGTAGGATTCTGGGCTGAGCTGAGGAGCCCGTGATGCTGTTACATTCTTTAATGCTTGTTTACAAATTGATTTAACCCATTTAGTGAGTTTTGGGGCAGGTGAGGCTTATGTGCTCTATGGGCTGTGTAATTTCTGTGCAGCAGAGAAATTCCTGCTCTCATGTACAGTGCTCCTTTGCCAGGCATGTACCAACTTTAAGTGAATCATGTGTTGGTCCCTTTTTCTGAGGTATCTCTGCAGTGATACACAATGTTTGGGAACAGGGATGTGAAGCTGGGCCAATGCTTGACTAAATTAATTGACTCCTGCCTGAAATTCCACGTGTCTGGCATTGGAGTGGGTGACAGCTTGACACAGTTCTCCCCTACAGTTTGAAGGGCAGAGCACTGGCTCTGATCTGTTGTTTATGCCTGTTTTCTACTTTCTATCACTTCATGACTGGCATGGGGCTGGCTTGCTACAAAGTTTTAAGAATTGCCAGTATTTTTACTAATGCTGACAACTCCCTCATCTTTCAGTAAGCTCAAAAAATTTTTTTTATGTAGTCTATAGAAAACAAGATGCTTTGTGTGGAAATCTGAATTATGAGATCTTTCATATGCAGCCCTAACACTACTGATTCTGGAACAATGTCTTCTTGTCAGATTTATCCTGGAGAACCCCATCGTTTGCAGCATTTCTGAATTTTTTTTCTTCATTTGCATGAAGAGGCTTGTAATTGACACAGTGTCTTGAGTAGTTGGGAATTGCATCTTTTTTCCCCACCTTTTTTTCCCAGTTGAGCCTTATTAGGCTTCTACTAGGTATTGCACAAATATATATTTTTTCATGCAGACCTTCTCCTGGTGTAAAGCTTAAATAGAACTGGCAAATGGAAAAAAGGAAACAGTATCTCTCCTTCCCAGAGGGACTTGGATGAATGTCCAATTCTGGCTTGCTTGGAGTATCTGTGATAGAACCTTCAGACTGACTCATCATCTCCTGTTTTATACTGGGACAGTGTAAGAAGTTGCCTCCCTGAGCTTTGTCCTAATCTTCTGCAACAGATTTTCTTTTTTTGTTGGACTGTGGCAGAGGCATGAGAAGACAGCTAAGAACAGTAACCTTTCAAATGAAAAATGCATGAATCATTCAGAACTCAAAAGAACTGAACCAGCACAACCTGTTGTCCAGTGAAGTGCCCTTACCAGTGCTCTGAAGAGAATCTCTGTGAACTTGATGCACTTTATCTAAGTTTGTGGCTCAAAAATTAAGAGCAGCCAGCATGGTGAATCTTACCTCCTCTGTTCAGCAGTCAGGTGGGGCTTGTAAATTGCAGTTTGGAACTTAAGTCATTCCTGTCATCCAGACTCTTGACTGTTGTTAGACTGGATGCTGGGCACTGCTGCCTTGTGCTGGAAGATTTTGCTAGCTGCTGTGATAAACTTAGTAGTGTCTGAGTGAAACAAGTCAAGGGTTGGTTACCACTGGGGCAGGCCTTCCTATGAAACCAGAGAGCAACATGAAAGTGCTGTTTATATGGGTAGTTCATAATCATCCCACTTCTCTGGTGATCTTTGGGCAAGAATTGTGAATGCATGAGTTGGTCAAAGCAAGAAATCCAGGTTCTCAGGGAGAGAATCTTGAACTCTTCAAGCAGCACTGTTTTTGTAAACTCGTTGGCACAAACTTTTACTAAATTCTAAGAAGGTCACATGCAAGTCATAAGATATGAGGGAGAGGTCAGTTAGAGCCAGGATTTAATATGCTTCTGTGTTTTGTGTTTGTCATTCAATATTTACCATCATTTACAAAGACACTGAATAGGTTTGGATCCATTCCATATAACCTAGCAAAGATGTATGTGAAGGGACTCGTGCATTTTATGTCCTAAGGAACATGTTAGAATGACTGTTTTTTTTAATGCAGAGATGTACAAATTTTCTTTAGTTCTCAGCTGAAGTAAACAGCCTGACAAGAATTTTGCCTGTTAATTCCCTTTGCTCAATAAACTACTTATCTTTCCCCGCTAGTATCTTTCCCTACTTCAGGCTCCACCATCCAGGCGTGTTTCCTAGGTCCAGATCTTTCCTGAGGATGAACTTTCTTGGCTTGTTGGTGTTAAGACTGACTTTGCCTTTGCAGTTTGCATCAAATGTGCCCATTCACTTTAAAGGGCAGTGTCAGCTGCAGTAGGAAATCAAGGCAGCTTCTCAAATCATAGGTGAAGAATGGAAGGAATGTGACATCTCCAAATTTGTTTCAAGGATATGAATAAAGGCAAAATCTGTCGTACGCTAAGAATCAAATGTCTGACAGTGTGTGCTTTAGAGAGGTGAGCCAAGCATCTTGAGTGTGTGATTTAGTTCACTACTATTTCACTGAGGAATTTTTCACGTGCTAAACATAGTGATCAAAGCCTGAATGAAACAGCAAATGAAGGCAGAGGCACTTTCCCACCCTCAGTCTTCTTTTTTTTTTTTGCTAGTCTGTGGTGAACGCAACAGTGGAGAACTACAGGTCTACAGTGCGCTTGTGAGTGGATATTGAAATGTGCTGTAAATTCATAGTTAAGGCTATGTTCTCTTTAATAAGTGGTTGCTGTCTTTTTTTTAGAATTAGATAAAGTAACAAATTCAGCTAGTAGCTCTCAGAACTTTCTTGAAGTTTTTCTACTGCCATATTTAATGTTGTTATTTTCTAATTCTAGGTTGGCTTAAATCAATTTTCCCCGTGTGTTTGAAGTTTATGGCCACAAAGCTAAACTTCTCATGTTCTGGTAACATCTTGGATGCAGGCCACTTCTCAAATTTTAAACACAAAGCTGTTTCCCTTAGTTGGAGGATTGCCAAAATTAGCTGCAGAATCTGAGTTAGCTCCATTAGCTGCTTCTACATTCTTGCATTGCCAGCTCACCTCCTTGAAATAACAGCTTTCCCCAGCTCAGGGGCCTTAAGCAGAGAGGCCTTGAGGTGGATGCTGTGGCGCCTTCCGCAGCTTCGCTCCCGTGTGTTCCCAGGGTCTGCTGTCTTCTGCATGCAACAGCGTCTCACCATGGTTTGAATTCCTAATGACAATAAACTTCAGTTCTGGAACACTCCAGGCCTCTAAGGGAAAGGTTTGAGATTGGTAGGGGTACAACTTCGGCCTGATCAGGGATATTATTGAAGCCAATGCCTGCATGGTTGTGAAGGGAAGTAATATAGCTGGGAAGGGTGCCAGTAAGGGAAGCAAGACTTAATGGAAGAAGGAGAATGAAGTGAACCTTGAGACCCAAGGCAGGGTTTATGAATGAGAGCGTTTATCTACATGAAAAGCCACCCATGTGAGTAACAATTGTTGGTGTTGTAGGCTGCTTTGAGTGATTAAAAAAAAGTCAATGCAGCTGTAATGTGACTTCTGGTGTTTGTGTGTGTCGTCTTACAGAATATTTTGGGAGGTGACCAGGGGCCAAACGGCTGCTGCTTCAATTTATCATAATCCTTCTAAGCCTCATTGAGCCAAACCAGCAACTGTCAAGTGAGGTTGATAACTATAGCTCATGTGTCTGTCTGTCTCTTCTGAGCACAGGATTGAGAAAATGCACACTGCTTTATTTTTTCTCTGTGTAGTGGGGCTGGTTATGCATGTAACACAGCACTGTTCATCTGAGTATCTCTGCTCAGTGACGTGAGAAAAAATTCGCTTAGGCTCAGTGGGTGTCTGGTAGACTGCAGACAGCACTTTCAGCAGTGGGCATCAGTGATATGTTTGGATTTAGATGTTGCCTCCTGTGCCATATACTTCCTGTTGTGTGTTGTCTGCCAAATCTGTGCTTCAAATATAATATGAGTTATTTTTAATAAATTGTGTCAGAAAGCTGCCATGACATCTACCAACTTTGGCTGTTACAGAGCCTGTCTTACTTGCCTGTTGTCTTCTAGTTCTGTCTAGTAGGAGACTGAAGTGCATTCAAATTTCGTTTGGCTTGCTGTATCTGCTTTGAATAAACCCTCTCTCCTCTACCCCACTCCCTTTGCATATGCTGCAAAGCATAGCATAAAAAGTATTAGGCAAGTAGCAGAAAAAGCTTAGTAGTAGAAACAAACAAGTGTGCTCCTTTGTACAGACTGATTTTGCTTCCTGCTCACATGGTGATGTGAACTCTGGTGTTCAGTTCATGCAGCAGGATGAATCCAGTATTTCTAAACCTTTTAAAATAGTCAGAGGATGTGGAGTTGTCTGTGGCATGTTAATAGTCCTTACTTTTAATCACAAAAGCAGTTAAAAAAAAATCCATACACAAAGAATTCTGGTTTGAGAGGTTTCATTATTATTCATCATGCAACTCTTTCACTTCATCCACTGAAGTACTGGTGCCAACACAAAAACAAAACTGCTTTAGCAAATGCTAAGTATTGAGAAACAAGCATGAGGTTTTGTAATATAGCCTGAAACGAAAGAAATGTTTTTACACTAACATTTATTTTATGAAATCTCTTCTTCTCTGTTAATATTGTTTGTGATATCATCAGATATCTGAAGCTGTGAAATAAAGTTGCAAGTATGATTCTGGAATTTAGTAAAATATGTAAATGTGAGCAATTTTTGAACCCTTTCTGGAGGGTTAATTGTGTTTGAAGTAAGGATTCTCTTCCTTATTTGCTTTCATTCCACTCGATCTGCACAGTAATTTTTGTTTTTCTCCTTCCCTGTCTCCTGAAAACATCCATTGCCAAAACGTGCATTAGAAGAGATTCAAAAATAGATACCTTGAAATGGGGAAGGCTGGACTGCTGTAAGTAAGTGAAAAAATACCTAGAAGGATCTTTTTTTAGTTTTGTTTTCTTGGTATTCCTGCTCCCCCTGCCACGAGCATTTAAAACAAGCAAGCTTTTGGTGAGGGGAGAGTAAGCATGCCTGAAGATTCAAATCCATTGCACTGTTTATGCCTCTATTTGGCTTTATTTTTCGTGTGTATCTCTTCTGTGATGAGAGCTGTGGAAGCATACTAGGGAAAGTGTCCTGAGGAGGGATTGATCAGTGTAAGTGTTGGTGGTAGAGGCTGTACAAGAGCTATACAGTAAGACACCCCAGTGCTTGCTGAGGAAAAAGGGCTGCTGAGGTCGGGCCTCCCTCTTTCAGAATATATTAAGGTGATGGGCATGTACTGAAAAAGAAATGAGAAAGGGGTGTGAAGTGAGAGTGTGTGGAATAGAAGGCTATAGTCAGGCAGGCCCTTGTGTGCCTGGAAGTTTGGAACAAGGATTTGAAAATTGTACAGGTCTTTCTTCATTTCTAATCCCATCAGGAAAAGAAGAGACAGCAAATTAGGAATAAGCCCTCTTTCATAACTAAAGAGTAGCTGATACCTGCACTGATATTCTTCTTGTTACTGTGGTGGCAAAACTAAAAAGATGTTAGTATAGCTGTTCTAAACTTAGTAGTCTTTACTGAAGAAGCTTGGTAGGAGATGAATTGTATTTTCAGGGGAGGTCTGCTGTTCCTGGCCTTGCAAGTTCCTGCACTCAGCAGTTACATCCCATCACTTGTTTGAAGTCCAGAAGAAACTGAAATAATGACAGCACTGATCTTGTCCATGCCCTTCCCTTGTGATCATACTGATGTGCAGTCTATGCTGCCATGATTGGGGAGGGGGCCCTCATTGTTACTCCTCCACTTCAAATGATTAAAATTTCTCCTGACTGTACGGCTGATTAAGCTGCAAGGAAAGTTCAACTCAAAACTTGTAAGTTGAATCTGAACTGACTTGGTTCTTGAAAGATTTGAGTTTTCAGCCAGGCTAGTTCCAGTATTTGTTTTGGAGGATGTTGTCAGACTCCTGAGGGCTGTGTAGGCAGATGTTGCTGCTTTTTATTAATTGCTCTGTCAAAATAAAAGTACTCACTGAATCCCCATCAGACAAATTCTGGCTTTTCAGAGAGAGGAGATGCTGGGGCAGGGATTTAGCTGTTCTTTTGCAAAAACCATTCTGGAGCCCTGGGGTTCTTGTTCAAGATAAGTTAGCTTGGGAAATAAATCATGGGATTTGACTGCTGCGACCTCTTGCTCTTCAGGTCTGGGTGGGAGACAAAGCGAGTACTGTTCTGAAGAGATACATGGAGAAAAAGCACACATTTAAGTGGAAGCTGGAAGCATTTGTGTGGTTGCTTTTGATTCCTTCAGAAAGAAGTTACTGTTTCTGCAGAGCTACACAAGATTGGGGTGGGGACATATCAGATTTATCTTGATGTGTAATCCTTACGGTTAAAACTTTGCTGGCTAATTACCCAGTGTAGAGTGAGTATGCTTGTGTTGGAAATCTACTTGCTTAAATTAATTAAGAACCAGTGCACTTCAGGGGTGTTACCTGAGTGATGAGAGGTTGTGAATCTACAAGGGGTTCAAGATCTTGGAGGGGAAAAGCCAAGAGCAGAACAAAGTTTCTCTTCTGTCGACGGTGGCTGAGACTGCACTGCTCAGACTAATAAGGCTTGTGCCTAAAAGCAGTGACATGATATGGTCCCTGCATGGCTAAGTCAGCCCCTGTAGCATTTCTTCTTAGTCTCTTTCTGATTCTGTGTGTTAGGCTGGGTACCTCCTGTTGTCCACACTGCTTTTCTGACTCTTATGTTTGTTTTGCCGGGGCGTGATCTTAGTTGACTTCTGCCGCTGTTCACCACCAGCGACAAACATTAATAGGGGACGTGCCAAAGTTCCCATCTGTTGTCTCTTCCCCCCAGATTCATTAAATTATGCTCAGTATAAGTAGTTTGTATTTATATTGCATTTAGACTTGCAGTATACTGAAGCTTTCCTCATAATTTTGATAGAGGATTGGATATATAATCCACTGTTCATTAAATATAATTTCTTTCTAAGGTCAATAATGAATAAATTCATCTGTCATGTTCTTCCAGCAGAAAGGACAATTTTATGGCTGAACGGAGTATTAAAGCTGAGAATGATGAAAGTGTTTTGCTTGTATAGTGCACTAGATATTTGGGCAATATTAATGCATTTGTATGCCCCCCCCTTGGGTTAAGCCTGTGTGTGAAAACTTGCACCAAATGATGTGCACAGAATGAGGGCCTTAGGGCTGCCAGCAGAAGCATGGCTGCTGGGACAGTCATATAGCTCCCAGTTTGGTAGAAGCTGCTTGTACCAAAGAATTAAGGTATTTTGTGCCTGAAGTGGTGTCTGCGAAATTCTTGATTCCAAATAAAACCTCTCAGAGTAGAATGGATAAAGAGGATGTAACAGGGTGCCGAGTCGGGTGGGGCAGTTGAGACAGTCAAACCAGCTGTCAGATTTTCCTCTCCTGCCTTCACAGTAGGGATGACTGAGTGGGCCTCACATTGGTTTTCATAACTTACGGATGGATGAATTTATTTCAAGGAATGAGAAACCATTTCAGTGGTGGAAGTTTAACCTGTGGGTATGCCTTGAGCTTTGTTGTTCATCCAACATGTGTTCTTCTGTGTGGCTAGTGGAGTAGTGACTCAAATAATATTCTTGGTGAATATTGAGTGATGTCTCTGGATTTCATGAAATTAATGTGGCATTTTCCCTTCAAACACAGACTGATCAGCTAATTTGCAGTGCCTGTGTGTTTTGAGGGAGACTTGTCAGCTAGCTCTTGAGGGAACATGGTAATTCTGGGGGAGTGTATTTTTCCTGTAGGCGGAAATACAAGCAGAAACGTATGGTGATGTAAAACATCCTGAAAGAAGCCAAGGGAATGACCTTTCCTGGCAAAATTTGGAAAAATTTAAAGTTATTCCTAGGAATTATTAAAAACTTTTGCATATCTAATTTTCTAACATAAGCTTTTAATAATGACTAAAACTACAGCACAATTCTGTCTCATTTTTGAGCTCAACCAAGGCAACTAGGAGGTCTGTGTTTAAGAAGGAGAGATAAAGCTTGCTGGCTTTTGATCTGTTGGAATTAGATATATTTATAAGTCTACATCTGCAGTGCTTGCTGTATTTGTCCATGTGACTCAAATTGCATCCACTCATTTAGATCTACTGAAGCATGAGTGACTTGGAATGAAAGGTCTGTGTAAAATGGTAGACCTGTCAATGAATAAATAATGTTGATATATGCTTATAGCTCTTAGGAGTAAATCCTTAACCATGTAATTTGATAGAGAGAAACTGAAAGGGTTGCTGTCAGGTGTCTTTTTTTTTCCCCATTTAAATTGGTAGGATCCAAAGAAAGCCCCTTAGGTCCCTAAAGAGCTTTTCACGCTGAGATAGTACTTTTTTTTTTTTTAAGTGGTCTTACTGTAAAAAAAATTATTCTATACAATTTCACTATGCAAAACTAAATACACAGTGCTCTGAGGTAACAAGAATGGTGCCAGCTCCAAGGCTTAGTTACTGTCAGTTGACTGAATCTGACTTTCAATAAGAAACTTCACAGGGGGATGATAAAAGATGCAATAGCTGTAGGCATCTTATTTTAAGTATGCTAAATGCTTAAAAAAAAAAAAGCTGTAGACCATACTGTATTTTGCTCATCCAGTTGATAGGTATGTTTTTGCAATCTCTATCCTAATGGTCTACCGTAAGCATTGTGTGATAGCAGAGACCTCTCTCTGCCCGTCAAGGCACTGTGTGTTAACAAATAATATAGTCTCTGCTCCCTTTGTAAAGGGACACTTGTTTTCTTTTTTGCATTAAATAATCTTGTTTTGTGGGCATTTAAGATATTTAGGAAGAGTCAAAATGGAACAGTGCTTGAAAGTGCACATTCATTGGTGGGAAAGACCATCACAGTCCAGAGTGATGTTCTGGGTGTGAAATATAAACACACTGGCTTCTCCAGGATACCAACACTAATCTATTTTCCTTTTTTTCTTGTGTGTGTGTGTGTTTGTGTATGTTGGTTTTTTTTTGTTCACTCAGCCCCTTCTATGGAGAAGACTTTTACTGTGAAATTCCTCGGACCTTTCGCCATCTGTCATTTTATATTTTTGACAGAGATGTTTTTCGAAGGGATTCCATAATAGGTATGTGTTCATACATTACTACTTTCTTTACAGCTTATTTCTCTTGGATTTTGACTGTTAGATACTATGTAGTCTTACGAGCTGGGGGCCTTGATAAGACTGATAATGTGGTAATGCTGCTCAGTATTGTCCTTTTGTCGGTTGAGGAAAGTGCCTTCAGTATTACATATTATATATAAAAAGTTGGGGAGATAAGCGCTGTCTGTGATAGTAAATGCAGATTGCAGTTTAACTGAAGCAGGCTGTAAAACATTGTTTACATGTTTACAACACCATTTGTTACTGCCTTTGTATTTTTTTTTCCTGAATGCAAGGCCTTTAGTCTTGCAGTTTTCCAGGGCCCTCACACTTGCTTGCATGCAGTATTCTTAAACTGCGACTACCTTAACAACAGGCAGAGGAATAGCTACTGGCCACAGGTACCCCCAGTACAATGATGACAGAATTTTATGGTGTGTATCAGAGCAAGCTATCACAGAATAGCTCTAAAAGACTTCCAGTGTCTGAGGTTGGCAAGATTCCTGCTTTTCCAGTTATTGTTAGTTACTCGTTTCATCTGCAGCAAATTGCATGACACTCCTTTTATCTCTTGGAGGATAGAAATCTTGTAAAATCTTAGTTGTTATTGAGGGGAATGATTTCTGTTTTAAGTCACTTAAAGAGTTTGGACTTTTTTTTTATTTAGTTATTAATCTCTTTTGCAATAAGTCGTGTGTGACTACCATGGCTAGCTATCAATGAGATCTATGTCTTGACAGAGGTTGTAGAGAGGAAGTTGTCAGATGTTGAGCAATGGTTCGTATAATGGCATAAAATTTGTTACCCTAAATCATGGAGTGGTGGTGCAGATATTTTATGTCTCTTTACATTACAGTAATTTGTCAGTCAGTAAATTGTCAGTAAAATGCAATCACAAGGTTTTTCTTTAATTATTGTTTTACATATAAGCTGGGAAAGCAGGTCATCATTCTCTTTGTCCATAAGTGAGCTCATGTGTGTATAGCATTCTGGGGAGGAGGGAGTCAGTTTCTGATTGTTGAGTGAGTTTTTGGAAAGCTTTAGTCTCTCTAATATCTAGTTTCCCTTGTACTTTGAAAGCAACAAAGTACAAGTCCCTTCATTCAACAGACGAGTTTTTCACTGTTGAAATTTTTTGATCTCTTTTGTGTCACCAGTTTTCAAGAGCTGCAGTGACCCATCAAGAGGCCAGGGACTTTTCTTGGTCAGGGATTTATTCCCTCTCTTGGAAAAACGGTCTCTTGAACCACTTATTTCATGTGTCTGACTTGTATTTGCAGATAGAGAAGTGGAAGTGTTTTCATTTTCTCCATGTTTCATAAGTTCGTGTTTTAATAATCAAGCTCAGACATTGGAGAGGAATAATTCAGGAGTTGCTAGAGTAACCATAAAGGTATGGAACAGTTTGTGAAAAGGACTTCCAGAAGACATAAAGACTCTTGTTTGCGTGCTTGAATGATTGATCAAGTTTTTATTTTTCACTCTCTTCAGGAAATGGCAGTGTTAACTTTTGCATGTAGTGCAGAATCCACAGTTAGACAAGCTGGTTTGTTACCATACTGTTCTTAGGATCATAGAATGGCCTGGGTTGGAAGGGACCTTAAAGGCCATCTAGTTTCAACACCTCTGCTTGAAACACAGTGAAATGTACACCTTCCACTAGACCAGGTTGCTCAGAGCTCCATCTAGCTTGGCATTGAACATTTCCAGGGATGCAGCACCCACAGCTTCTCTGGGCAACCTGTTCCAGTGCCTCACCACCCTCACGGAAAAGAATTCCATCCTAATGTCTACTCAAAACCTCCTCTCAGTTTAAGGCCATTCCCCCTTATCCTATCCCTATGTGCCCTATAAAAAGTCCCTTGCCAGCCTTCTTGTCAGCCCCATTTAGGTACTGAGAGGCTGCTAGAAAATCTCCTTGGAGCCTTGTCTTCTCCAGGCTGAACAACCCCAACTTTCTCAGCCTGTCTTCATAGGAGAGGTGCTCCATCTCTGTGATCAAAATAGTGACCCTTCTCTGGACTCGTTCCAGCAGGTCCACATCCTTCTTGTGTTGGGGGCCCCAGACCTGGACAAAGTGCACCAGCTGGGATCTCATGAGAGCAGAATTAGAGGGTCAGAATCACCTCCCCAGACCTGCTGGTCCCACTTTGCCTTCTCTTCAGGGCTGTTCTGAATCCGTTCTCTGCCCAGCCTGCGTTTGAGCTTCTGATTGCCCTGACCCATGTGCAGGATCTTGTACTAGGCCTTGTTGAACTTCATGAAGTTCATGTGATCCTACCTCTTCAACCTGTCCGGGTCCACCTGGATACCATTCCTTCCCTCCAGTGTGTCAACCAAACCACATAGCTTGATGTCAGTGTTGATGCAGCACTAGAAGTCAAAACTCTGGTGTTTCTTGTCTACGTTGATTTTACAGTGCATATTAGTTATTGTAGTATTTTTTTCCTCTCTTCGTCCCTCAGTTCCCCTTCCTCTTATCTCATCATATTTTGAAAAGCATCACAGAGATGTGGAAATATGATAAATAGCAATGGAGAGAAGAAAAAAAATCCAGAATTACTGTCAGTTTGATACTACTATCTAAGTCTGCTTGTAATAGGAAATTTTTTTGGAAGGAGAACAGTGCTCTGGAGTGACTGCATGTGTTTGTTTTCAGTAGTTCCTATTGAATGGGAGTCAGCAGCAAAGCTCAACAGTAGTGGTTTTTTGAGCGAGGGAACTCTTTAAACCAAAGTCTGTAATATTTAAAAGGAGTAGTTGCTCTCTTGTATCTTCAGCTCAGTTTTAAGACTTAAACCTTTTCTTGAAGAGGCTGGATTTAAGGAGGTTTGGAAGAGGTCCCTACTGAAAAGGATAGTCAGAGTAGTGCTAGAATGTGCTATTTTTCGCTGAACCCCCAAATTCTGCAATTAGGGACCCTTTGCTTGCATTCTGGAGATTGCTTGTTACATTGTGTCATCATGGGACACTTCTGTTGAAGAAAATGTGGGTACTCATGCTCATCCAGCAATGAACATTCTCAGAGAAGGAGGTGGGGGTTGTGTATTCCATCCAGGAGAAACTAATTTTAAGTCCATATTTTACTGAGCAAGTGAATTTACCTGTGTATGATCCTGGAATGTTTGACATCTCTTTGCATTGTTTTTTTGGCTGGTTTTGTGGGGGTTTTGAGACAGAAAACAGAGTGCATATATGTCAAAATGGTGAGAATTTGGAAAGTAGCTATTTTTTGAAGATGGTTGCTTAGCATTCCTTTTGGTTCACTATTTAGTGTTTCCAGGACTTTCTTGGGGTGTTACAATATTGATTTCCAGGGTTACTGGAGCTCAGAGTAGGCATGCTTTTATTTATTCAAATATGAAGTATTAGTTTGTGATGGTAAATTCTTTAACTTCAGAAGTGCAACTCAGTGTGTGACAGATGAGAATGCTTAAGCCACCAGAAGCGGAAGATGTGGGAGAGAGAATATGAGGAAAAAAAAACTCCCTGAAACCTCTGACAGCAACTTCCGAGGAGAGCCAAACAAACTCAAACTGGAACATTTGTAGCAGATATGTTTTGGAACACATTGTAGTATTTTAGCATACAGGATGGGAGGATTGTGCAGATAAAGATATCTTTTGAGTTTGCATGTTTGCTTATTATATTTGCATTTTCTTAATCGTAATTGCTAAGTCATCTGGGATTTTGTTTCAAGACACAACACTTGAACAACTGTCTTGGAAGAATCTTGGATGCTGGTTGAAATGCAAATATAATGAAGAAAATAGAAAGTTTGGTGGATCTGAAATATTTTTCTCTTTTTTTAGGTAAATTATAGCAAATAGACAGTTACTGTGAAAATAAACTAGTCTTAAGTTGTTGTTTAATTGATATTGACAGTTACTGGATAGAGTTTATGTACTGGTTTATATAGTATGTTGAGATGCCTTGAGTAGGAAATATACTACTCATAACAATGGTAAATGCAATTTAAAATCACATTTATTTGTTTCTGAATGATTAAATAGCAGCAGTAGGCCATTTTGCTGAAACATGAGTCTGTAATATGTAGAACAGCTATTTCCATTCAATTGTTACAATGAGAAAAACAGAGGAGATGGGGCTAACTAGAAAAATTGTCAATTGGTACTCCTCTGGTATTAATGGGGGGGGAAAAAAGATGTCTCTGGCTGGATACAGCAGAAGGAATATTAGGATAGTAGTGCTGCTACATGAGACAAATGTTCTTTCATGATTATTTTGATATTTTTCAGCTTTTCAGAAATATTGAAGGAGACATGCTGTGACAATAAACTGGGCTTCTCATGCCTCAGTAACTGAGCTAGATTTTGTGAGGAAACTATGTCTATGATATACCCTGAGCTGATATTCTCCTAGGTGTGTAATGAATAACTCAGGCTGCCAGGCTGTGACCTTAAACATACAGATCAGTTCAAAAACAGGAAATGTGCCACACCAAGTCACTTCACACTGTGGTGAGAGATTAGTTAATATCATCTGTCCTTCAGTTGACAAGTACACAATTATTTATCCTCTGGTTAAGTCAGTTTGGTTTTTTTCACCTCAGCACTTCAAATGTTTTGGTAAGAGATACATGAAACTTACTTGCCAACATCCTCGCTAAGCAGGAACTGAATAGAACAAAATGTACCCCCAGTGAAGTTCTCATGGGGAGAAGTGCTGCATTGTCCTTGTACTGCACTGTGGGGTAAGAACTTTTCTGAGTTTGTGATACTCCTGGCTGAGGGAGGCTCGGTTGTGGTACTGATGGGGATGGAATGGTGCTGAATAAAGCACAGGTGTGAAATGCTGAAACTTTTCAGTGAAGGAGCAAAAAGCCATCGGGGAGAAGACTAGTGAGTGGTTCTGTTAATAACATATACAATAACTGCTCTAAGTCACCTTCATACAGGTTATTAGGTGTGTTGTAGGACAGATTGAACCTCTTGTGGCCCCTGTGTCCTGGCAGGTTATAACTCTCTTCCTGCTTAATGCTGGACAAGGTGAAGAAGAGTAAAAGCACTAAAACAAATTTGCCTTCGAAAGTAGTTAAACTTAGCTACTCTGGACTAAAGTAGATGAAGCCAAATCATAGCTCTTGGAAACACTCACAAAGTGAAAACACCTTGGAATTGAAAATTGTTAGAGGCTTGCATGTTTGAGTTAGCTATGCTGTTGTTAATGGCTATTTCCAAAGCTGAGGAGATGTGTTTGTAGAGTTGCCACAATTTCTTACCAAACATCCAAACAAACCATCTACTGTTATTATGTAACTGTTACCAAATGTAGCTGAAGCATCATCTTTTTTATTGCATTATTTTATTGATTTAAAATAAAAAAATTTAAAAGAATCATCCTTGCTGAACTGTGCTTCTTACTAGTTAGGTGCAGGAAAGATCCTCCAATACAGCATGAAGCAGAGATCAAAATTTCAGTAGCAAATAGTGTTTCCTGGTTTCTTCTACCCTGACCATGACTTAGGCAGTGGTTTAGTGTTTCCGTAATGTACTCTTGGATGACATGGGAATAATGTATCTACTCGGTATGGTGTAAATATAGCTACTAATGAAATAAAGGAAACAGATGACTCTGTTTCACAATGACAAGTCTCAAGAAGCTATAAACTAGAATTATCCTGGGAAGGTTCTCTACAGCTGCATAGCAAGGCTAAAGTAAATACTCTCTGCATAGAATAAGTTGTTAGGATGCACTCACGGTATCTTTTAACCTAATGAGTGGTCCCAAGAGCAGGAAAACAAAGTTGAGCTTTCAAAAAGTGGTATTTTTTTTTTCTTCTTCATTGTAGAAGTACAGATGTTATAAACAAAACTATGGGCCATAATGTTCTAGAACCTCGACTGTCCTTTTATGCAACCCTCCTCCTTACCTCACCTAATGACAAGTGTTAGTATTGTCTGTAGAAGGAGGGAATGAAGGAGGTGGTTGTTCAGTGCAGGCGGCATGCTCAGGGTCCTGGTGCCTGCTGTAAGGCAGACAAGAGTAACTGCAAGGCAGGACTGCTCTCCCTTTGCAACCAACCACAGGCTATACCCAGTGTGCTAAATGTATAGCCATTTTAAGGGCCCAGAGAGCAGCTGGCAGAGAGTTGATACGAGAGGAGTGGTTGAGGAGGGCGCTTTTGGTTTGGGGGTTTTGCTATTTTTAACAGGAAGGAAGAGCGGAAGGTCTGATGTAAGCCAGGTGAGATCTCTTGGATTGTGACCCGCAAAACAACCCTGATAGAAGATAGTGCATGCAATGCTGCAGCTTGCAACTTTTAAGGATAGAAGCTATGTTTTGTCCACAGCCTACTTTTCTCTACCTTATTACCTAAGATAAATCCCACAAAGGGGAAAAATGGATTTATTAAGTGATACTCGTGTTATATTTATTTGGGTTTTTTAAACTAGTCCAGATGAAATTGGGGTCATGAATATGACATACCTCAGTACTCTCTGTAGGATGCACTGCTGCTGTGCTGGAAGTGTTCTGCCATTATTGCCACTAAATTTTTACCCATTGTAGCAGATGGTCTAATAGTGCTTGTGCTTCATGGTGCACTGCACAGGAGCCGTGAGGGAGCAATTCCGCTGCTTCTGAGGCTCTGAAGTCTTATGTTGTCCCTAATTCTCATCGTCATCTTTTTAATTCTCAAATAGGGAATTTGCTTGTTTCAATCTTTTTCTGTGTTAATGGGAGGAGTGAATTTGTGCTGTTCTTGAACTAGGTAGGCAAAGGTTTTGTACTTTCATTTAAAGACAACTTTTCATATAGATAATTATAAAATTCTAGGTAGGCTGGAGTAGCAGTGATGCTTCTTGTTTCAAGATAATTAGGCTCTCACAGCTTAAAATGTTGATTAAAATAGATTCTGTTTTGTCCTTAGTTTTTTCCAGCTGTTGAAAGTGACTTTCTTTGTGTACCTTCATATCAGTTATTTTAAATCAGTACACTGATACAGTGTGTCTGTGCACTTAACATGCTAATATGAAGCAACTTCTGAAGTAGCTCCGAGGCCTTCTAATTGCCTAGTACAGCAGCGTATAGGAGACAAAGTAGTCTCTGCTAAGACCTGAGAGAAGACTGAGTTAATTAGGCTTTTGGGGCCTTTTAATGTGTGACTCAGACCTAACCCTTTGCTATAAATTAACTGTACTGCAGTCATTGTTAATGGAGAATGTTGTATTAAAAAATATTACATTTTATTGTTTCAGCTCGCTTGGCAGCAGTGTGTAAAATTCTGTTGTTTTTACTGTGTAGGTATTCCAAGATAAAGATAACCTAAAGAGAAAGATACAAGAGCTCCAGAAATGCTCTGGTTTTAAGCTTCTGTAAAATAACTGTTGTATCACTTTTCAGGTAGGGCCTTGTGCCCTTTTAAAATGACAAACTCCTGTCCTATTGCTTCGGTTGCTACTTTTTCAGTAAAGAAATCTTCTACTAGTCTAGCATCTATCATAAATATTCACATATCTCAGCTGCAGACTGGAAAATTACCATTAAAAGGTGGGGTGTAATCCTTTAACCAATGTCTAAGCCTTTTGCCACCAACAGGTAATCCAGACAGAAGGTGTTTGTGTATGGATGGAGAATGCCTGAGCCAAATTATCAACTTTTAGTCTTTGTATGGAGATGTTGATCCTGACTTAACAAGCCTACGCATGTCCAGGGACAAGTTAATGGGCTGCATTGATTTGCCTTGGAAAAATGTTTGTAACCA
Organism: Dasyornis broadbenti; assembly: GCA_013397935.1. NCBI lineage: Eukaryota > Metazoa > Chordata > Aves > Passeriformes > Dasyornithidae > Dasyornis > Dasyornis broadbenti. The sequence continues at coordinate 569,303 of VZRN01000659.1, read as the reverse complement.
GTGAGGGATGGGTACTGAGGATGCAGTGCTTCCACAAGCACTTTCCTAGGCAGTATAGCCAGAAATTCCTACCTTTCTCTGTTCAATAGTGCTGCCTCTGTGCCCAAATTACTGACCTCCTACTGTCTTCTGTTTTCTAGCTATGTTAATGTGACTCTTGAGTGGGGAAGCTTTAAAACAGGTCAGTTGAAATGACCTTTGTGTTAAAAATGCCAACACCACCCACATGTGACCCCTGAAACTTATTTCTTACTCCCTTCTCCTCACTCAGAATGTTTATTTTCAGTGTTTGTTGTTTTTTTAGATATGCTTGGTTTTCTCAACAGTTTCAGTATGCCCTGCTGAGAGGACAGGGGTGCATGTGTGGGGAATGTAGGAGGCTCTTAAATCCATTTGTACCAGGGACTATAAAGTGGAATTTGCACCCTTAAGACCAACCAGTGCCCAGGTAGTAACTTTATTAACCTGTAAGTTGTCTGCTCAATAATGGGTTATTGGTATATTGTTTTTTCCCTAAAGAGAGGTTCACAGAAGGAAGGGCTCAGTTGTGGCATGTCACACCTTTGTTTTGAACACAGAGCTTAGGATTTAAATGTTCCAGTGAAGATCTGTTCAGTCTGAAGTGGGGGGTTGAAGGGAAATTGCTGCCATATGGGTGAAAAACAAACAGGAGTGTGTGAGGTTTTTCTACCCTCCCCCAATCTGAGGCCCTGGTGAGCGTCAGGCTTCAGAAAGAAATTAGTTCAGATGGGAAGAATGCTTTTACTTCATCATTGCTGGTTATTGCTGGGAATCTAACTTTTAAAAATGTAACTTACACTGAGTTTTGAAACTACACCTTACATTGTTCAATAAGCTAGGCTGTCTTCTGCCTCTTCCCATACAAGGTCTAAAAGCTTAAACAGACACAGACTCTGCAGCCTGGGGCCACTCTGAGGAAACCAGCAGGAGTGGCTGGGTGCCTCAGGTGCAAGATTTAGAGTTTCTTGATGCTGTCTGGAAGCCACCCAAGTCTTGAGAAAGAGCACAAGACAATGGGCTTGAGTTTTGGAGTGTGCCTGAGAACCACAATGAGGAACACGTCCTGTAAATGAGTGGTGGTAAATCTCTGACCTCTTGTGTCGGGTTTATCTTGAGGGAGAATTACAGGTTCTTATCGTGTAGTGTCAGGTCAAATGACAGGTGCCAACAGCTTGTGATTATTGGCCTAGATTTAACCTAGTTCTGGTGCAGCTGGAAGTTGTTTGAGCCAAGTCAGACGTAGGTCAGCCAGTGGAAGAGCAGTGACTGTGTAGAGTAGGGCAGAACATGATCATGCTCAGCACCTGTGCTGTGGTTTATGTGGGTCTGGTGATGGGGGGGAGGAATGTGCTGGATGAGCATATGGACATGGCTGGTACAGGTGAAGAGTTATTAACAGAAATTGTGAGAGATGCTCCTGTATGTAGGGAACTGTTTAATAGGGCAGATCAATTATTCTGCCCTATCAGTAATATATCTTTGTGTATGTTTAGACTGGCCAAACTGTAGACCCTTTTTTTACTGCCACCCTTTTTTGTTTCCCTAGTAGATTTTACTTTGTGGATCATTTGGTATGCAGCGAAAACCCCTGGATTATAGCCAGCCCAGCCAATAAGTTTCAGTCATTAATAAGACTTGCTTGTGTGCAGATCAAACAGTGCTGTTCAAACAGTTTCCTAATCAAAACAGTTGTATCACCACGTTAACTCCCTCGGAGCTGGAGGCACGTGCCATTGCCTGGGAACACTCTGTGCTGCAATCATGTACTGACTTTGTGGTTAGACTCACCTGGGTTACCCTGCCATCCTTGACACAGAGAGCAGTGGAACTCCCTGCTGAAAGGGGGGCAGTGATCACACCATTTATGCTTTGTACAGGTGCAGATATTGGGAAACCGTCCTTGAGTTTTCTGCAAGGCACTCCCTGCATGGGACGTGACTGCGAATGAGACTGATTGCAGGTGACGGTTTGGAAAGTGTGTGCAGTGCTGCAGTTGAGTGAAGGATTTCGGCAAGAGATTAAAGGGTACAGTGAGGATAGCAAGCAGTGAAAGTAAACAATTTCAAGTGAGGTCCAAAACAATTAGTGTGAGGTCATGCATTTAAATGTATTCCTCTCAAACTGTTTTAAAGAAACTAGGTTCCCAACAAACCAGTGTGGTTGGAGAATAAAAGTAGAAGCTGTGAAAAAACACAGTCCTCATCACATAGATTCTCAGCAGAATAACTTGGTGTCTTCTGTTCAGCACAGTTCAGATGTCTTTTTTGACCTTTCTACATATTATTTTGTAGGTTTGTGTAATTATTGCTTTTCTAAGAAGTTTCAAGTGGCTTGCTCTGCATATCCAATAAAAAGTCTGGTAATGAATCTCCCTTGTTAATCTCTAGTTAAATGTTTGCTAGGAGATGGATCTGATAATCTGTAAAGGACAAGCAGTGAGAGGAGGGTGCTGAGAGCAGAATGAGTAAGACTTGGGATTAATGGGTCAGAAGTTCTGAAAGGGAAGTTAGAGCAGAAATCCTGGCAGATACTGTGGAAGGCAGCTGTGGAAGAATGGCTGGGTAGTTTAAGAACTGGAAATCTGGAAACTGTCACCAGAAGCAGCCTAAGGTGACAGAAGAATGCAGCAGCAGCTGCAGCATGGTATGGGGTGTAGCCTAGCGAAGAGGAGGACTGGATGAAGCCATCCAGCTAAAGGAAAAAGCCATAAATTAAGGAAATACTGGTGTGTAATAACTTGCTGCTATGAGTTCTGTAAACTTTTAGATTTCAGAAGGGAGAATGCTTTGTGTTTGCCGCTTTTGTAGTCTTTGATCATGTGTTTTTTTTTTTTTTTTTTTTTTTTCTTTGTAAATATATTCTGTTAGCACTTGCTGGGGTAATGTATTACTGGCATCTGGCCAAACTGCATGAATTTAGGCAGCCTTGGTAATCTTTTTCCCACAAAACTATATCCATTGGTGAATTTTATCTAACAACATTTGGTTAAAGAAAGTCTGTGTTTTTGTAACAAAGCAGTGGTTGCAAACTGTATGTAAGCAACTCATTCCTGTAGTGAAAGTCTACTCAACCACATCGCCAAACCCCAGCTTCCTCGAGCCTTGTGAATGTCTCTGACTGTCCTGGATTCTTTCACTTTGAACATGCTACTTTGCTCAGTGCCTGGGGAGCCACCCAACCCAAAGCAGCTTTCTGAGGATCACATGCTCCTCAGGCATGCCACACTCAGCTTTGTGTATACAAAGAAAGACGCTTGGAAAAAGTTTCATTGCCCCTCAGAGTGCTTTAGGCCCTGCCTGAGAGAGACTGGGCAGGACAGAAATTTCTGCATTACATACACGTTGACCCTTTGCGTGCATGTGAGCTGTTAGTTCGATGCTGTTACCATACCTAACGAAACTGCTGATTTGGTAGTGGGAAGAGTGGTATAAAAAGGTGAGAGTTAAAGCTCTTCAGTGTTTTGGGGTGAGTTCTGCCCTCATTTTCTCTACAGTCTGGGATAGCCCTTGGGTGGCTCTTTGTTGCGGAATGCAAAGTCTGAAAGATTTGGGTGAGTGAGAGGTTGATAGGGCCTCAAAATGCAGATGTAGAAATCTGCTGTGACTTGACATCTCTAGTTGTTTCCCTTCTCCTACAAAACTGTACATATATCATGAAAAGCTCCATCCTGAAACTTTGCTGGCAATAACATATGCATGGAACCTTTAATTTGGGATTGTTACAGACATCAGCCTCAAAAATCTCTCTGCAACAGTTTCCAAGCTTTTCTTCCCACAAGTTTAATTGCATGTCAGAGAAGTAATAATGACATTTTTGTTATAAGCATACTTACAAGCTTGTCTGTAGCATCCAGTGCTTCACTCTCTTGAGTGAGTACAACTTTAGGAATTTTCAAGTCATTCACGATATGCAGTGGAAAAATATGCTCATCAGAGTTGTGCTATCCATCAGTATCTTATTCATCATTATGTATTGTATAAAGGAGTATGCCCCCCAAAAAATCTTTCCTTGCTCTAAAGCCTCCCTTGAATAGGAGAGGCCCTAAATCATTGTTTTAAAACTTGGTTTCGATGGAAATGTACCTTGGGAGAGCAACAACATGTCTTAAACTATGCTTCTGGTTTGTTTTATTTTCAGGAAAGGTAGCTATACAGAAAGAAGACCTGCAGAAGTATCATAACAGAGACACCTGGTTTCAACTCCAGCATGTTGATGCTGATTCAGAAGTACAGGTGAGATTGTTAAAAAATATCTTTGCAAAGGAGTATTTGTAACAAGGCCATGGTGATTTTATGGGTTTCATAACTCTGGGGCAGAAGTGTTGCTTCCCTACAAAAAGGAAGTGTTGCCCATTAGTATGGTTTGGGTTTTGGTGATAAGTAAGGGTGAGTTAAGTAGTGAGTGTGCATAAACTATTGTGGGTCAGGATTCTGCCTATAGAAATACTTAAAATTATGTGAACTATCAGGGTCACTGATACAAGGAGGGGTGTGTTTATCTCAAGTATCAAGTAACTTCAGGCCTTATAAATAATGGTTGATTCTTCAGGGAGTGGGGCCATCTTAAAAATAATATCTGCAGGTACTGCTTTAAGTAATTATATTGGCACACAGTAATAGGAATGGCTACACATGCTACACATACATCTTAGATGTAAAAAACCCATTCCTTGCCAGATTACTAGGCCCTCTTCCAAACACTGGGAATGCTGATAATTGTATTACTTCAGCCCTAAATTACATTTAGGGTTTGGTACTTTGCAAATTTTTGTACACAGTGAGATTCCTCCTTTGTGTACTTACCCTCTTTTGAAGCAGATTCTATTTTCTATTACGATATTAGGTCTTGTGAAAAGTCATTATAACAAAGCAAGAAATCAAAATGATATAGCAGGATACCAAGTCAGTTATTTTTTTTTCCTCTTGTAAGTACATATTACAGATCACTTTTGAACCACAGTATTTGTTTAGGAGGAGACATGAATGTCTGAACTGTGCAAAAGTCTCAGATAAATGCAAGGCGAAATGCCTCTTTGATACTTCTGTGTGGCTGGTTTGGACTCAGTGTCTTGGCTTTTCAGTCTGCATGCGGGTCTGCACATACCAGGCTGGAAAATGACACTTAAAATACACACACATTCCAACATACAGTATGGTCATTTGTGGTGAAGCATATGTGAAAATACATGCAAGATTAGGTTTTGTTTGGAGAGACAAATAATACACTGTTGTGCATGTGATGCAAAGAAAGCCTCAGGACAGCCTGTTCAGCCTGTGACATTCTCTAGTAAAATATTGATCCTCTTTAATGCCACATTTCAATGTCACTGCTGATGGAAAGGCTTTTAATGGGCTTTTAACTTTGAGATCTATTCTGTTTACCCTGGTCTCCCTGTCTTCTTACCCCAAAGCCTCTAATGACTGTGCCTTTAGAACAATAGATTGAGTGTTCATTTCCTGTAGGATATGAAAACTTTCCCTTTGTAATTTATCAGTTGAAGAAAGCCAATATTTAGATAAGCTTCTACATTGTTTATTTTGTTACAATATTTATACAGAGTGAGTTTGTGGAAGCTTTTTAGACCAGGATGCTTTCTAGGACAGCACTGGTAATGTAAGTTGCAGGCAGCTCTAGCTTTTGGAGGGATGAGGAGCACAGTATTTGCTGGAAAGCATGTCTTCTGTTTGTAATTGTGCAGTTTATCACTTTTGCTGTTTACGTGCTTACAAAAGCCCAACTGTTAAAAGCTGTTTCTGGGCTCCATGATAAGCATTTATTACAAGTAGTGTAAATATGAACAGTATTCTTATTGTATCCATTTACTTAAATGTTCCTTGGTCTTTATGTCTGCAAGAGGGCTTTGTTTTCCATAACAGTAGGAGAAGATTTGTAAATATTTTGTATGAACTGTTATGCAAGTGAAGATAGCCAAATTAAGTGTTTTTGTGGTTGTATCTTTTACATTTGTGGTATCTCAGTTGTTTTTCTAAGCAATTTTCATGTATAAGAGAAATACAGAATATTTGTGTTAATGGTGAGTATTTATGCAACGTTACTCAGTTTTCTTCCTATTTTAGGGAAAATAGCTTAAGAAATTTTTAATAGCTAAGATTCACAGTGAATCATGCAATTACTAGTCCAAAGGCAGTTTTAATATGCCAACTATCAGTTTTATAATTCTAGCAGTTGTTCCAATGTAATCTAATGGATTAAACATTGAGTTGTATGCCAAGGAACTCCTGCATCTTCTGGTTTTGTCAGCCAGTGGCTGTTGTACTGTTTTCCATGTTGTAGAGCACTTCATGGCTGTTTAGTTATGCATCACAGCACTGTATTGAGGTAATTGTCACTCCCACACTTGAAATACAGTGAGAGTAAATGTCAGAAAGAATGTGACTTGCTTGAGGTTATACAGTCAGACTGAGAAATTAAAAAAGAAAAAAGAGACCAGGTTTCTAATTATTTTTGATACGTTAGGCCATTATATGAAAGAAACTGGCGAAGAATAATAAACTGACATAGGACTTTTCTTTACCCTGTGTGAAGTCTGAAAATACCCAGGTTTTAAGCAGACCGGGCAGCACAGTCAGAAACTGAAAACCACCTTAAAAACAATAGATTGTTGAAATATTAGTGATATCGGATACTGTGGTTCTCGTGGCCCACTTCTGGGAAACATTACCTCATTTTACAGAACAGAAAGACCGATCTGAAATTATGGATAATAACATTTGTGATGTAAGAAGTGATATTTTGAACTGTCTATCTAAAGTTTAATGAGAAGAATTTAAAATTTTGATCAGCATGGTTTGTACCTCATTTGTATGAGTTCCTGTATACCTAAACAATCAATATGTAAATGTTAATGTTGTATAACTTCATCACAGATTGTTTCCAAGGTGTTTAGCTTGAGACTTTGAATCTAGTTTTATGGTTTTACAGCACTGCCAATTCTTACTGTCTTATACGGGTGCTTTGTATTGTCGGGAGTGAGATTATGACTTCATAAATTTTATTGCAGATAAAGACGTTACTGACAGCAGGGCTATGTTAATTGTCAGACTACACAGATACGAGTATTACTGTTGGGTGTTTTAACACCACCTCCATTTATTGCTTGACAGCAAGTAAAGGAGTCTGGCAAGATTGTTCATGTTGAAGAAAAGCTGAGGGCATTGTCTGTGTAGGCTAACTGCTGCTAAGAAGCCTGTGATCTCACCACCACATGGTGTTCAGTCTCACATGGAGCAGTAGAGGTAGGACTGTGCATCTGCTCAGCCTACAGATGCAGATTGGGCATCACCACCTGCATGCCTTTTGTGGGTTTGATTTATTGTTTGGTCTAGCAAACCTAACTAGTGAGATAATCGACATCATCAGGTGCATCTGAATTTCCCTTTCTCTGAGTCGGTGAGAAACAGTAGCTGCCAGAACACAGTGCTGTGTCATTCAACAGTGGGTTGTAACTGGCCCTTGAAGTTGATGGGCTTTTATTCTGTTGATGTATCAATGCCCCCATATTTTACTGGCTGGTTTTGCTCTCACTAGTTTGAAAATAAAACATTGCATAGTCTGTTCTAAGTGTCAGTGGATACCCTGGATGCTGTTGAGATACAGCTGGGTGATGAAACAGCAATTGTGCTCTAGGTGATTAAGTTTGAGCAGCTCTGTGGAGAACAAATGATGAAACTCCAACTTGTGTTTGTGCTTGGCATACAAATATGAAATGACGTGATATCTGAGTATTTGCTTTTTAAATATAGAATAAAATGTTAAATGTGATCAGGAAGTTTTCTTATACAGAGTGCAGAATGGAAGTTGACAGCAGCCGTTAATGCATAATTTATGGCTTAACTTTCCAGACTGAAAAACTTATTCTGAAAGTATGAAGCTATAACCAGGTAGGTTTGTGCACATTTAGCTGAAAGAATTTTAAGTTCCGGTCTTCTGATGGAGCCTACCTCCTCCTCAGTAGTGTGGCCAGACCTAAATGCCCAGTGTCTGACCGTACAAGAGCCCAAGCATATCAGTGAGAAGCAGAACAGGAATTGAGCCATTACTGAAAATAGTTTAACTTTTGCATTTAAATAGATTATGAACAATCAGGCAGCTTCAACTGGAAGGGAGGGGCTAGCAGCAGAAGAGACAATCTTGTAAGCTGTTTGAGGTCAGTACGAGCATGATGTTGCACACTTTACATGGGATGTGTTTCTTTTCTACTAGTCGTTTGTTTTTCAGGACCTGCTGTATTCTCACTGTTATGCTTTTTGAGGTCTGGAAGCAAAAATTGCCGTGCTATTGTGCATACATCTCTTTTGATCCATGAATGTTTTCTTCACAGAAGGAAGTTTACCCAACAGTAACTGATTCAGATATTTGCCTTGGGCTGTAGATGACAGATGCTTTCAGTGGTCCATGTGTTCTCAGTGGAATTCAAGCCCAAGTGCACATGCAGTCTTTAAAAGGCCTTTCCTGGTTTTGAGTTTTCCCCTGAAATTTTTTTCACGTTAAATTCATAGTTCAGGTCTGTTTTGTGAAGTTTGAACTTTGCAGCCTACATGCCCTTTGTGTACATGTAATCAGTGAAGTGGTTAAAGATCCAGAGATACTCTGATTAATATCTATATACACCAGCATACTCCAAACCGTGTTGTCTGTATATGCCAAAGCGGGGGAGACTTGCAAGGAGAGTTAGATTATTCTGACATATTTTCCTGTGCAGGCTCTTGTTTTAAAAGTTCCCCTTTTCAAGTGTGCTTTGAGTTACTTCCTCCATCTCATTGACAAATGTGAAATAGTCATGTCCTCTTGCATCTGAGTTCCCAGTATTAAATGACAGAATGCTTTTCCAAAGCCAGTTATGCTCAAGGTCTTATGTAAAACTCATTGTTGGGGCAAAAAAAAGTCTGACAAAAACTTGAAAATTGCTCATTTCCCCTTCCTTCTCATAAGAACTTTGATGTGTCCGAGATATCTTTTTGGCTGTCAACTTAAAAAACATTAAAGGCATGTAAAGGGCAGATAACCAACACTGAGGAAGCAAATTGTCTCACATTTTAACCTTCTGTACTCGAAGCTTTGTGCAAAAGATTTACTCATGTTAAGTACTTTCTTTAGACACCAAAAGCCCTTCCTCCTCCTTTCACCACATTAGCATTTTGTCTATGCAGGCCTTTGACTATTGTTGATTAAACATGACTGTTCTTGAATGTGGACTGATATCAGTGTCATGTGGTGTGCTATATTTCATTAGTGGAAAACATTATTTATGGGTATGTTTGGCGGGTGCACCTAAAATCCTTTTGTCCTGCTGGACATAACTGCTGGCTCTGAAGTGCTGCCTGTATATTAGCTAGAAGAAACTAGCTAAGGCACGGTGTGCTCCTCTAAAAAACCTTTCCTCTTTGTCAGCACCTTCCCATTGAATGCAGAATCTGTTTCCCAAGTGTCAGGCTTCATGAATGAAATTTTGGCCTTCCTGGGGTGGGAATTTTGCCATGGGTTCATAAGAGCCAAGGTTTCTCCATAAGCTTTTTAATTAGCTCTTCTTCATTCAGTTGTGTGTGACAGAGAAGTTTAGCCCAGATCGGTGGAGGAAGCTGGAAGTGTTACTTTTGTTATTTTTACTCACCTTACCTTCGTAATCTTGTCAAAGTCCCCAAGGTCTCTCCCATATCTGCTTGCTTCCTGTTCTATGTAAATCAATGCTCTTCGTGTATGTGGAGCAAATCTTGTTGAACTGTGATGGCTCTGTTGTTAATTGCTAGTTAAGAACATGCATTTGACGATACAATTGTCTTTAGGAGCAACTGTATAGGGCAGTTTCACTCCAGTAATAGAATTATGTTGTTGCATAGTTAAGAGCGTTGCAAACCCACTGTCCAACACTGAGATTTACTATCTCTGTGTAGGTGCTTCAACACTTCTAGCATAAAAATGAGTCATTGACGCATTCTGTACAACCCACTGTAAACATGGGTAAATGCAATTTATAAAAAGAAAAAGCTTGCTTCTAGGTTTGGTATCAGTTTTCCACCACACACAGGAAATAAATGGGTGTTACCCTCTATATTTTGAACAGCGACTCTTAAGTTTCTGTCTTCCAGTTGTTTTGAAGAGAGATGACATGTCTGTTTTGATAGGGTGGGGAGATTCTCAAGGCTAAATGCCTGCTGACAAAATTATTTGAGACAACTGAACCATGCATCAGCAATGGTAAATAATGTTTGTGGTAAAGGGCAAGAGCAGCTATTGACCAGATCCTGCTTTGTGGCAGGACTTCCTCCCTATGTGAATGTAAAAGGACAGTATTCAGACTTACCAGCACAAAGGGCTAAGACAGTCAATTGGGTTTTGGTCTGTTACTCTTCAATAGCTAGTCTGTAACATGGCATGTGGTAAGGAGCACCTACTGCTGAGCAATGAATGTACATAATTTTAAAGTAATATATATGGAGTTTATATCTGCAGAACACATTTTATCTGGAGAAATGAAACCCTTTCACTTACAGGTTCTACGTATTAGATCACATCAAAATATTTGAGAGGAAAACATTATTAATTATAAGGATTTTGACCATATGGCAACATTCTTCCTTTAGAGAAACAGGAAGGTTAACATTATGCCGTGTGAAGTTGTTTGCCAGTTACTGAGCAATTCTGACATGCTTGCACATATGGAGAGCAAGCAGACATCAGTTCCGCTTTGCTTAGCATTTATGAACCCATGCAGTGTTGAATAGAGCTGTTGCACTTTCCTCAGCAATCAGCTGCGTTTTGTTCCAGTTTCTTGTGCACTGCTCTGTGGTCCAGCAGGCAGGCTGTGATCTCTAGCATGATCCTTAGACCTTTCCCAGCCGACTGCTGCCCTCTGCTAAGGGAAGGAGCAGCTGTTACAAGCAGCAAATGTAGACAGCAAACAAACTTTTTCCTCCTCCTGCTGTCAAACCCACTGTTAGGCCTAGGCCTGAGCTTATGTGAGGCTGCTGATAATACTGCAGGGCTGGGTTTACCTAAAACAGTAGCTGCACCCTTGGTCTTTCCCACTCTCTCAAAGGCAGCATTTAGTGAGCCCTTAGGGTCTGGCTCAGTTTTCTTGTTTGCCTTTACATTTTATTGATGCCAGAAAGTGACATCTCAAGAAGCTGGCTGCAAAGGTTTCAAAGTAGACAGGATCTGTCCAATAACATTTGCTATGTCCTGAAATAAAATTTGGAAAGACTGAGAAGTAACGGCACAGGTTATTCCCTAGTTTGGAATAGTCTCTGTGCAGTGCTGAGTTCTTCCAGTGTTCATTTCTCCAGACAACTTGGAACAAGGGAAAATAAGCCAACACACTAATGCTATCACAGTGCTGAATTTGAGATTACAAAAAAATTGCGGTGCTGGCATGAGTCAGTCATGGACTGTGGTTCATGTCACCTGCTTAGCCTAGTCCTTTCCTACAGCTCATGTCTGTTACATCTGTTCCCTCCTCCATCTCCAGGAGCTGGGGTGAGACTGCTTGCAGTCGCTCTTTACCAACAGGATGAGGAGTAAGGAGCCAAAAGTGGGTGCCAGTCCCTCTTTCCACACTACTGAGCAACGGACAGAGTTGAGTTTTTTTGGGAAAAGTGTCCCCATATGGGATCAATGTTTGGAAAAACTTCCATACAGGTGCACTCCTACTTTGGAGGGGAAAGTTCCCAGTAAAATTGGGTAGGCTAGTGAGAAGTAGAAAGTTGGATGACCGCAAACCTCTTGTCCAGCAGATTTAATAGTAAACAAATACCTTATTTAGGAGTTTTTGTGATATCAACTATTGTTCTTTTGTAGAAGAGAGAATTATCATGCAGTGTGACCCCAATATATTAAGACTATTACTTGATACTTAATACTCAAACAAACTGTTTATTTTCTGGTTTTGTCTAAAATCAACAATGAAGACTTGTTCTTTTACTTTGATGTTTTTTAAAAAATGAAACATTTCTCAAAAATTTATTAAAAACAAAAGGGATGGAGGTCTGGTTGATACTTAAAAATGATGTAGGAAATTTGGGTGGATTTGGCTCCTGTCTTGAATTTAGGTGGACTGACAGTCTTCTGTGCATCTTCTAGAGCCTCAGATATAGCACACGGAGGTTCCTGGTATTTGTCAGTGCTTTTTCACAAATATTTCTGTGAGAAACCAGATTACATCTGTTTTGAGCGAGGTCAGATGTTGCATCTGAATCTACAGCCACTGATTCATATGGGGTGCGTCAGATTCCAGGGCAAAATGTGTGCATGTAACTGCACTCTGACAGCTCCCAGTGGTGTCCTGATGACCTTGCAAACACTGCCTCTGAGGCCTTGTTCAGGATGCTAAACTCTTTTATGCCAGCATGGCAGAACTTTGTCATATGAGTAACTTTAGGATAATCTGTGGTCATGCATTTTCTTTTTACCTTCAATGTACTGTGGTTAAATAAAACCACAAATTTGCAACTGCTGGAAACATGATACAGGTAGGTTGCATTTGTATACTTTGATTTGCTTTATAACTGTTTTCTGGTATTTCAGTCCACAGTGACAGACTCACAGCTGCATTCCATGCAGAAAGAAGATGGTTGGAGACAGGCTTTTCCTGTATCTGTAAAACCAGGGCTTTGAGTTTGCTGTTTCTTTTCTTTGCCAGCTTTCTTTGCCATCAGTTTCAGTTCAGTTTTCAGATAACTGAGTGTGTAGTAAAAGTTTTATTTAACAAGCATAGTATAATTTGCTTTTTCCTCAGTAAGGCCTTTCAAAAGTTTTTTTTTGTTACTGATTTCCTTTTGAATGCTGTCTGCTTCCCTACAAGAAATTCAGTCCACTCATGGCTTCTTTAATCAATAACTGAAAACTGGAAGCCGGCTGGCCCCATTATGGGGTGTTAGATGTGGTCAGGAAGGATCTGCAACCTGTGAATCTACCAAATGTGAATCCACCCTCCGTATCAGTCGGAGCTGGTGGAAAATGAAGGATTCAACAGTTGAATTGGCACTCCTTCAGCTTGTTCCTTGAAAAGGGGTCCTACCCTTCCAAATGCGAAGGTTATGCTAATAAGCATAGCTGCTTCTAGGAACACCCTGAAATATATTTTTTAATAGGAATGTTTTGAGTAATTAATACATTCCACTTAAGAATTGTGAGGCCTCCAAATTTTTTCTCAGGGAAAAAGGCATTATAGCCTTATTACACAGGACTGAGCTTAGACTCAACCCCTGGCTCCAAAGGAGGGATTCTGTCTGAGCAGGAGGAAGCCACTGTTTCAGCTTTCAGTAAAATGGAATTTTTTTTTTTGTTCTTTTGCGTTGTCTAATCTTTCCTGCTTGTGCAGAGTTGACAGCATTTACATCTACTACAATACAAGACTCTTGTTATTATTACAGTAGTTCTTTTAATAAGAAAAATATAAATTTCTTTCTTACAAACTGTCTAACATCATGGCAATTCTCTGTTTCTGTGGGACACTTTATCCATTATAGGTTGACCTTCTTCTTGATTAGATGAACTTTTGATCTTATGATACTGATTTATTGCAGTTTTCAGTCTTTCCTTTGCAAAATGAATTATCTGGTATTTTTAAAACTCAACTAATGCCATTGCTCAGGAGTAAATTTATTCAGATGAACCCTTATATTTTGCCTAATGGTATAATTGATTTGTGAAAAAGCATTCTAATTTTGGAGGAGTTACATTTTCTATAAATTAAGGCTGCAAGTGTGTTTCTGTAGCCTTATTTTAAGGTATTTGAGTTTTTAACTGGAAGTAAAACACTGGAAGGTGTTTTGGGAATACTTGTAGGCTGCTGGTCACAATTTGATCCAATGACCTTTGTTTTGCTGTAGGAAGCTTGGAGTCACTTCTTGAGCAGCTGACCATTTTCAAAGCTTTCATAAGAGAAAGATGAAAGCCACAAGAAAAAAAGGCTTTTGGCCCAGAAGAGGCAGCACTATCATTTTATGCTTCCTAGCTACAAAATACTGCTTATGTTTAAAATATTTTTTTTTCAACCTAATTTCTAGACTGAGGAGCTTCTATTTTACTCAGTCTGTGTGAGATTGAGTAAATGCCCAATTTAAGTTGGCACTCAGGCTCACCTAAGTGCTTTGAAGCATTCTTTCCCGAGGAGGGTCAGTCTTTACTTTTGTTTAAGACCACCAGAAATATTTCTGTAAAAACCTTTTCATACCTTGATATTTTTCTACAAAGAGATATTTTCTCTAAAGATTCTAAATCTTTGTTCTTGTCTCTTTAATTTCTTCAAAACTTGTATTAATGTTTTGTATTTAATGTTGATTTCTCTAGTAAAGGTAGTTTGCAGGATATCAACAAAGATAGCAGTAGTGGGTTTTAGATGCTCATAGTGTAAATTTATTCTGCAAATGTTAATGGTTTAGGTCCTGTAATAGAATATGCAGCCAGTGAAAGAGAGAACATTGAAGAGGAAGGCAAATATAGTAAAACAAAAGCCAGAAAGCTGTTCTGCTTAAGCAGAGTTCTTAGCTGGTTATGTGCCCAGCTCTTGTCATGTGCCACTACTGTGGGCATTGGCAGTGGCACTGAGTCCTTAAGAGCTGGGTCTGGAAGTGGCTTTATGCATTTGTGCAGAGAAGTCCTGCTCTTTTGCATGAGGACAGGCTTCAGTTTGGTCACCAATGGCAGATGCTGAGTTTGGCACACACTGACAGGGTGAAGGAAAATACCTGTGTCATTGAAACACGAATCAGGAGTGACAGCTAACTGCAACATGTTTGGCTTTTGCATTGTGGGTTTTTTTTTTTAATTATTTTAAAATGATGCAAAAGACACACGGCAGGAGCCTTGTTTTAAACTCACACACATATTTGGGTTCTTCCCTGTTCAAAATGCCAGTGAGCTGCTGTGGTGCCTCTGCAACTTTATACGTATTGGAGAGATTGTCTTCCTTGTTTTCTGGATGAACACCAGTATCATCTGTGTTCCAGCCCTTGGATGGGAAAAAGTGTTACTGGGTCAGAGTGCTGAAGGTATAAGTAGGTGATAGAGATTTGGGGAGTGAAAGTGTGAAGTGTGCGTTCAAGGTGTGCAGCAAGAATGGTACTGAATAAGGGATATATGCTAGGATGGGGAGAGAATGACTGTAGCAATAAGAAACAGAGTGTCTCATAGGCTTCTATAGGACAAGTGTTCAGGCACTGAGTCCAATGTTTGCTTGTGCGTCCTAACGTGAGAGGACCAGGAAATGACCTTGGACTGAACTTCTACATGTCCGTGCTCCTTAATAGTTGCTGCGCTCCTTGCTGTGCTTTAGACTGCCTTCACCAGCTTTTGTCCAGATAAATCTGCTGTGGGGACAGGGGATCTTAGCACCATAGGTGCAACTTGAAGCCAGAGTTTCATCTTCACTCTCCTCTGTTGCCCAGGATAGACATCCTTATAGAACAGGAGTTGCAGTAACTAGTCACAAGAGACAAGGAAGTCACTGGCAAGAGCTTTGGTCTTGTAAGTTAAATCTGGAAGAACTTATAAAAGGAGTGGCAAGAGAATTTTGTGCGTTTTGAGGTAAAGATAATACCCACATTATAACTGAGACTAATTAAAAGTGGATTTTAGCATCCTTTAGTACAAAGGACGGAGGGGAGATACTTACAAAAATGAAAGACTCAATTTTGGCTACAGTGATTTGCAGAAGATGACTTGGCACCTCTGTCATTGTCAGATTTGGTCAATAATAAAGTGTATTTTGCTGTTGTTGTGTACACACTGTAAAAGTGATGCTGAGTTTTTGTCAGTGGGAGTGGATGCTCACATTTTGAATATAATGGAATTAATAAGAAAAATGCAGTTGGTGAATACTGTTGGCAACTGTTTGCTTTTATTTTCGTAGCATATTGAAGGATAATGTCTTGGCCCAAGTCATAAGAAAGTTCATGTGATGGTAAGGAGTGGAAGACTGTAACAGTAGATGCTGTGAATGCTAGCAACATGATTGAACATTTTTTGTGTTTTTTAATAGTTGTTTGATATAGTTGTATTGATACTTGTCTTACAATTTATATTGCTTAATAGATTTTATTATAATGTTTAAAACAGGTGTGAATTTATAACATGCTTCTGTGAGATCATTTTTAAAGGTAGTGTAACAGATACTTACTTACTATTTAAAATGCTAATTACAGATAAAGCTCCAATACAACATTTCTGTGTCAGACTGTGGGCACTCCACATCCCTCGATTACTCAAACATATAGGGATAAGACAACGGTGGAAATTATGCACCCAAATTTAGTTAAATGAGTACTAGTCTGGATTCTCTGGTAGTTGAAGGACCTTAGCTATATAGCTCTTATTTAATCTTTAGACTTCTCGTGTAATTACTTGCACAAAATGGCTTGCTTTGGTTGAAGTTGGAATGGTGTGACTGGCTATGCATAAACTTTTCATACGGTGTTTTCGGTGTGTTTCAGGGGAAGGTCCACCTCGAGCTGAGACTGAGTGAAGTCATAACAGACACTGGTGTTGTCTGCCACAAGCTTGCAACACGGTAGGTCTTGAAATGTAGCTGTGGAGTTATGAGAAACACACTGATTACAAAGTGTGTAGTGCTTCATTTAAAAATAGTTGGAGGAATCAAAACATTTATTTGGACATTGAATGTTCTTAATCAGAAATATCCTCATGAATTTACAGGATGTGAGATTTTTTCATTTTCCCTTCTCCTTCTCTCCACATAATCTATGTAATTTTCTTCCTAATAGTCTTAAATGTTAATAAATCACTTATCCTATTTAGTCATGGCCTAAATACTAAAAAGATATCAAAGGGTAATGTTAATGTCCTTCTAATTTGCATTAAGGACCTTACCAGTTAAGTAAATTTGTAGCACAACTTGTGTGGTGAGAGAATGTTACAGAGCTGGTTTAAAACAAAAGTTTGCTGTCATTTACTAAGGCAGCCTCAGAATCAGCCATCCAGTCTCATTCAAATTGAAACAGAGATGCCACAGGTCTCAGATGGCAGTAAAGATTTCCCTGTCCTCTGAAGAGGAGTCTGGAAGACCACTGCTCTCTGGCCACTCCAAAGCCTTTCAGGTTACTTCAGAAGTAATGGCAGAGCTGGTTGGCTTCTGTGAGGAATCTGCTTTGTGCTCTCTGACAGAAGAGCTGTCAAAATCAGAGTGGTGGCATCACACGCTTCTAACTGTTTGGCAGTCATGTCAATATGACAAATGGTCTTCTAGGAAAGTTCTGACCAGTGCAATTTTCAGACCAGTATTTAATATAATTTTGTTGTTGCCTTTGCTAAGGCTTTGTCCTGGTAGCCTTTACAGCTAGGACCTGTTAACAAATCCATATGGTGACCTCCATCACGGTAAGCCCACTGTTGACAGATACGAGAACGTGCTGGGGTAACTGATGCTGCCTGCCTATGCATACACCCTGTGGCCATGCAGGTTTTACCAGAGCTCTGCAGTAGGTGCATTTGAACTCTTTCTCTCTGCAGTCTGCTGTGATGAGGCAGAGCAAATACCAGGGATAGTCTGGTAAAAGTTGCTGTGTAGGCTCTGATCTCCAGTGAACTTGTTAACCAGGGCACAGTGCTGCTGGAACACAGCTATACCTGTTTGAGAACCGAAACTGCCATGTCAGTATAGCTGTGCACCACCTGGAGGGCCCATCCTTCCTCTAGCTGCTAGCTGAGGACTCTCATTATGTCATTTTCCACTGCACAATTTAAGTATGACCAAGTGATGATGATCACGTACGTTCTGAGGAACTAGAGCTCAAACCTCTATCTACCAAGTCCTAGGCTGGCATCTTTCATTTAAGTGTTGTTTGTATTGCCATTGGTCCTAAGGCTTTGTGGGAGAGGGGGACATAGAAGGTGGGCAAAGTCAATTTCTTGCTTTTCTACCCCAGTGTGTCTCTGCTGTGAGAGAGGCTATATGTGTGTGGGAGACACAGGACAGTGGGCTCATCACTGAGCTTGGACTGTCCTCAAAGCAAGCCTGGAGGATACTGTGCTTGGAGAGGGAAAAGCAACACAGTTGTCCTGAGTACTACCTTGAGGTTGTTTTTTTGCTTTGGCCTTTTTGAAAGTGTATACTGCACTCCTTACATGTGATAACAGCCACAGAGCCCTCTGTCCATATCCTTTGAACTCTAATTGTGGGTTGGGACCCTGTGATGTCCATGATTCTGCAAACACAGACCAGCTGAAACATCCTTCCACTCTCACCATGGTCTTTTTGAATAGGTGATACACTGAAGGACCTTCAGAAGTGTTTGCCTCTCTTTGTTTTGTTCTGGGAGAGTATATCATACCACAGCCAGCTATCTTTTAAAGGTTTTGTCTTCGGGCAAGTGGGACCTGGAACCATTACAGTACCAATGGATTTTTCAGTGAACTTTTTGAAATGCTAGAAATAGGTGTCTGAAAAGGTCCTTCTTAATAGGTAATACATGCAACTTCGTGCTTCATGAATAGCAGTCAGGCAATGACTACTTCAACAGTGTGATTTTTCTACCTTTCTATTCATTTAGCCAGACAGGTTTTAAATATTTATTCAATTTTTTGCTTTATATTCTTGATTTGAAGACTATTCCGTTAACTTTCTACAATGCAGAGAAAAAAGCTTTGATTGGTTTGTGAAGCTTTCTGTAACCATGATTTGCTAGGTATTGTTCAGTGTATTAGCTGCAATGTGTAGAAAAACCATGAGGTTTTAACTACTGAATCATAATGAGCCCAGGTCTCTTAGAAACAAAATTTGAAAATCAGTGCTCAAGCAAGCTTTTGTCTGGTGAAACTATCTTTTCCTATTGTTGCCTTCTCTATCTGACCTTGACACTCTGGCTTTGTCTAGTTTCCACATTTATTTGTTATTTGAGTGGTAAGTGAGAGTAGAGCTTAGCAGTTCAAATAAGAAAACTGGGAAAGAAGAAGGTTTCTGGAGTATGTAGTTCTGTTGATGCAGGTTTTCATGGCAGTGTGTCTTAGGTGTGAGAGAGATGAAGGGAAATGATTCCATGGGGAGGGGGGAAAACCACTTCAGAATGTAGTCCAGCATTTTCTTCATGCTACACTGCTTGCTTTACAGAGGTCTACAGCAAACTGCAGCTCTTAACATTTTCCACGTGGTCTGAAATCTCTTTCAAGTTTGTTTCCAGATAGCTTGGTTCTAGTGCTCCAACATGTAAGAAAAGAGTGTGGTAATTAAGCAGTGCTCAGCTAAATGTAACTGGAATTTGCCTGTGGGAAGAGCAAAGACAGGGGAGGCAGAACCTTTTTTATAGGTAGGTCATGAGTGAAAAGCGGAGACTAGGTGTTTTAGGGAATTGCATCTTCCAACCGAGTATTGTGAAAATAACTGATTTTTCTTGTGAACAGCTCATGAATTTGTTACAGTGAGCAAATAAGACAAGGCTGTGAAAACATGAACAAGAATCTAGAATCACTTCATCTTAAAAACTGACTGTTCTGATGAATCTAGTACTTGTCTTGTGGACTTCCTTGACTTAGTTCTAAAAATATATATTTTAAACTTTTTTTTAAATTATGCGTTTAGCTACAAAGATAAACAATACCCTACAAATGACCTCATAGATATAACTGGTTGAGCAGTTCAGATTTGCAAGGAGAACAAAAGCTGCATCCAGTGGGCAGCTGTTTAAAAATACTTTAGAGACACTTGCTTTTTTAAGCCCCAGAATAGTACTTGTTTTCAAAGACCACGTATGCAGGCTAAATGAAGACTCAGCCTAATTAAGAAACTTTTTTACCTCTCCAGAAAATATGAGCTTGCCCGTAAGTCTTTATCAGTGTTCCTCTGAGTCTGTTCACATTGCTGCCACCTCTGCATTCCAGAAAGCCTGGAAAGCAGCTGGGGCCTTGCTGAGCCAGCCTGCAGTCCCATGGAGCATGCTGTGAACAGTCAACTGGATGAATGAATGGATGGAAAAATTCATCTGAATGGAAGGGCAAATTAAAATATTTAAGTGCTGAGCTCTTGAACATTAAGTAGTAGATTATTAAAAAATGCAAAATGCAAGTCTACTTCCTCAGCCCCTGCAGAGGAAGCAAAAGATTCAGTTTAAAAGCTGTTACCTAATAGCTTCTCCTTAGGAAACATTCAATACTTTTGTTTAGTCTTAAACCACTAAGCTTCATCAGAGGCCCTAGTCTCAGCCAGCTGCTACAGCACAATCTCCTGGACTGAATGCCTGCAAAAGAGATTAAAAGGAGAAGCATTAGTGGATCTAAAAGTTACATTAACAGTACAGGCACCACACTCAAACTGCTTGTGTCCCCCAGCAGCTTCTGCTGTCGTACTCTGTAAGAACCACAGCTCTCACTTTGGGTGCTCATTCTGGGAACAGTTTGCTACTTGTGGGCTCCCTCTGTGGGAACTGGTGTGAAACCTGATGGTCCTTGTGACTGGCACCAGTAAGTGTCTTGTATCCCAGTTACAGGACTCAGGATGCAAGCTCTTGATGTGTACATTCACATCATACAGAGAGAGCAGACCTACAGCCTGCTGACCACAGACCCAAGTGTGTCAGATGAAAAACGACATGCATGGACTTTGTGGCCTGGTACCTTCCTGTGCCTGCATTTCTACTAAATACTGTTGTGCCATGTAGTGACTCAACTTGAATGCTGAGAAAGAGTAAGTCTTACTCAGTAGGTCTGACTTTTCCCTTCTCTGTCCTCCACTCACAGAAAATCTCACACTGTGTTCTGCCACACTTTTTACAGCCACAGCCTTCTGGCCCTGTGCACAGTCAGCTGCTTCATGTTGTGACTATCAACATCTGGCCTCGCCTTCCATTGGCTGTGAAGGCCATCTCCTGTTTGTCACCTGCCAGAAATCTATCTGTAATTTTATGAACATTTTTAAGATAGGCCATGGAAAGAAGTGGTCAAGACTTTCCCATGCTTCCGGCTGCTTGTGTCCATACACACCCCTTTGTGCTGACACACAGCTTCTGGCAGCTGCTTGAGCAATATTGTAATTTTTTTTTTCCTCGTGCTTTTTAAGTTGAAACAGGCCTTAATCCTGTGTGTCCTAGAAACTGCATTTTTCTTTTTCTATAATGCAGAGGAAGGAAAATGGCCAGGGAGAGATGCTGTTTCTGCAGCCATGCGAAGTTGAAGTGCTTGAACTAAGTCATGAATAGTGTGTGTCTAGCCATATTACATGAATACATCTGAAAATCAATTGTTTGTACTTCTCCCTAATTTTTTTATGAACCACCACTTCTATACACAGAAACTTTTCCTGCTTTACATCTGAAGTGCTAGGATTACATCTGGGATCCCTAGACTTTTTGTAAACCTTTCCCACCCCTGGTAGAGCAGTTTCTGGGCAACATATTTGTGTTTAGCACTGAAAGGTGATTCCCCAGAGGCTTTAAGGCCTCTGGGCTGTCCAGACGACTTTGTTTCATCTGTCAGAGAAACATAGGCAAGGAACAGCAGATACATGCATTTGTATTTATTTAGTAAAGAGGAGGGCTCCTGTAGATAGCTTTGTAGCGATCTGCAGGCTTTGCTGTGGTTAAGCTACTAGAGGCGACATTTAGAAGCAGTATTCTGTATTTAGCAAGATGACATCTTGCAGCATGCCTGAAGGAACAGGCCACTGAACTCCTGTTGAAAGTCAGAGTGAGCTGGGAGCCTGGCTCCCTGATCATCCTTTGAGAATTCCAGCATGTGTATGTAATTAGTCACATTTAAATGTCTGTATTTATTCAGTGTCCCCAGCTGCTCCTTCGAGTGTTGTCTTATGTCTTGTCTCGTAGTTCTAAAAAAGCTTGGAAACATCTGCTTTGGAGAGCTCACCCCTCCTCCCCCCTGCTTCTTTTATTCTTCCACCCAGTAAATCTATATAGCTAAATAACAACGTATGTGCTTCAGTAGCCCCTGCTGTCTTTCATATGTAGTAACACAGTTTTCCAGTAAACAATTCATAAGTCTACAAATACATTATCAATGCTGAAATTTTATTTGGTAAATGAAGCTATTTTAGCTCTGGTATGGAAGATGTGGTTGCTCTGCATTAATTTACGAATTAAATGCTGCGCAGTTCTCTTGAGATCTCTACAAGATGTATTCTGACCATGTGGAACAAAGTTGAATGGGCAGCTTACAAGAGCAAGCAGGAAAGGAGACAATAAGTAGGTATGACATCCCTAAGATAAATACTTCAGGGATTATTAAAAGAACAGTGACTGAGCTGTGGGCTGTAAAAGCCTTCTGAACAGGAAGAGGGAGGTAAGGAAGAAGGTTTTATTTTTCAGGTGTGGTTAAAGCAGAAGGTCTCTGCGTGGGGGTGGGAGTCCTGGGACTTGGTGATGGTTCTCCAGCCTTCCCTGCCATATGAATAGTGCACAGAGCGTGCAGTGGGCAGCATCTGACCTTCCTCTCTGACTGCCTGCATTATAGATTTGAATTTCCTTGTCCATGAGCATTGCTGCTCACTGGTTGACAACCACTGCCCTAAATCAGATTGACTTTATGTAACTGTTTAAAAATCTCTTACACAATATGATGTTTCTAAGGTTAAGGTAAATGATGCTTCATTTTGAAACTTTCAGAGGCTCAGCCTCTGTTTTTTTGGTTGCCACTCATGAAGGGCAAAGTTACGTATATCAAGTCTAGTTTGATGGACTGAGATAATGGTCACTCCTGCTTTTGGATTAGCAGTCTGGATCCTAATCTAAAGCATAAGAGGAAAACATGATCCCATCTGGTCTGGTGCAGGTTTGCTGTTTTCCCCTGTCATTGCATTTGGAGATACCTTGAAAAACTACAGGACTGCAGCTAGTCCTTCAATCATGGAATATGCTTAAATTCATTTGTGTAAAATTAAAACATACCGGCATCATCTTTGAGTCATCTGAGAACTTCCCTTTACTGACTAGCTTGTTTCCTGCTTTTCTCATTTATGTTGGAGCTAGTTTACTTTCTAGTAAATAACTATCTTAATCAAACACCAGGAATAGGTGAAGAATTTGTATAAAGGGTTGGATTAAAGAGAAAACTTGGAAATGTATTTACCTATTGATGCAGAAGACTAAATTTTGTTAGCTTTCTGTTGTGGCCCTCTGATGCTGTTAAGAGTGGAAAGCAAGAGTGCAGGCAGAGTGACCAGCAGTTTTAGATAATACTTTTCTGTGTTGTTTTGTTGGGAAGGTTCTGGTTTTTTGGTTTTTTTTTTTTGTTTGTTTGGTTTTTTGTTCTGAATTCAGTTTTAATGCAGAAAACACTTGGACTCATTAGCTTGATGAAATTTTTTTAATCTCTCATAGTAATCCAGTTTTATTTAATAGGCAGTGGTGAAGTCTAGTTACTTGTCAGTGGTGTAGAGCAGGGTTTGCTCCTCTCTGAATGTGGTGTGCCATATACAGTATTTTCCTATTCCAAGTTGGAGTTGGTGTTCTGCAAAAGCATCAGCAGGAACCAGGGGGTGTTCCTTCATGGAGGCAATTTTTTTTTTTTCTCTCCTGCTTTGGGACGCGGCAGTGCTCAGTCTTGGGCTCTTGATGGTTTGGTGGCCTGGTGTTAGGCTGCAGCTCCTATTGAGTGTGGAGGTAGCCTCAGGCCAGAGCTGGCAGTGGTTGCTCTTCCTGTGATTTTACAGCTCTTGGTGATCTTTGCCAACACTCGGAATGGGTCCCTGAGCCACCCAGCCCTCTTGGGTTTGCTGCTTCCAGTTTAGAGAACATGCATTTGTGTTGCTTTAGAGAAGTTTCTACTCCGCTGCAGGGACATAGAGCCAGCTTTGAACCCACTTCAGGGTCAAATGAAGCTTATTTTCCTGCCTGAAATACGACCTGAATCAATTATGGGAAAAAAGGTATTACTGACTACAAGAAGGCCGGTTTAATGTATGCATCAATAGTTCAACTCACATATTTTGAAAAATTTCAACTTTTATTTGCTCCTGGGAAGGAATGCTAATGAAGGCATAAAGTGGTTTCACAGCTTCATTTTGAATAAACTCATGCATTCATTAAATGTGTTACAATCTCCTTTCTCTAGAGACCAAGCCCTTCATCAAGCTGTGCCTTTTCCTGGAGGATTGCATCTTGATCATGCTTTTAATCTTGTATGGGTTTCGTAACAAACTGGTGGGGGGGAAAGTGCTCAAATGTTAAACCACATTGTATCTGGTATTTTTATCATGAAGTGCTGCAATACTGTGGGTTTTAGGAGTGCAGAGGGGAAGAGAACACAGATATGTATCTTTATAAGGCTTTAACATAGTGCATCAATTTTTTTCTTCTTTTCTCCCAGCTCTCATAGCATTATATTTACACTGCCTCTGTTTTGCTTCTCCATTCCCACTATAATCTCTGTTGACTATTTTGTAGCCTAAATCAAGTTTCAGCTGTTTGCTCTCCATTAAACCTCCCCATTTATAGAAGTACGTCTTGTGCTACCGCGTTTCCCACTAAATGAAGTTTGTTTCATGCTTCTTTGTTTTTGTATTCACTGTTTCTTCAATGCTTCTCTGCTCATGAAATTCTTTGTTTATGCAAATTACATAAAAGTGTCGTTTTATCCATAATCCAAATCAACAGCAACTTTAATTAGACCCTCCTAGACCAGAACATGTTTTTAAGTGCTCATCATTTTGAGATTGAATAGTTGTCACATGACTCTCTGGAACAGGTATAAAACTCAGTTTGTAATTAAAGACTCAAATGTAAATCTTAAGTCATTCTGTTTCAGCAGCAAATGCTACTGTGTAAATAATGTGACAGTACTTCCTGTTTTACACAGAGTAGATATAGGCTGGAATTATAAATGGAGGCAAATTATTCAAGCATAAATCCTTCTGGTAAATGATTTCATTTCTAAAATGTGCTTGAGGTCACATTGTCAGGGGTGCTTTGGGGCATTAGAGAGCATTCCTGTAGTATCCGTGTTTGTAAAAGATGCATGGATTTTGAAAACTGTGAATTGTTAGCACCTGCAGTAGGCTGTCAGTGCCCCAAATGTCTGCAGTTTTTACTTCACTGATGTCCTTTAATGATGATCAGCTGGAGCAGTTCAATTACATTTGAGGTAGAGCCCCAGGAGAAACCAGCTGGCTGTCTTGCAATATGACCTATATCAAAAGTTTCTTTAGGGTACACGGTATTTAGTGTAATACAGGGGTGAACTTGTATGCTGTTTCATTCTGAATGACTCTTGGGATTTCTACAGCTTCTGTGGCAGGCATGACCATCCAAAACCACTGCTGGAGAAATTTCTAAAGGAGCAATGTGATGGAGCACAAATTACAAATCACACTTACCTGCAATTTTTTAATCTGTTGCTCCAAGAGCAATACTTGCCAACATGATATTTAGGTAGCAGAATGGAACTAGGCATAGACATCAAGGTAGGATAGAAACAAGGGAAGCTGGAGGGTAAAGAGGAAGTTGCAGGGCACCAGGTATTGAGGTTGGGAATTCGATTAGATTTATTTTTTTGTCGGGTTTTTTTTTTGTTTTTTTTCAAGTATAAGGAGAGCAGAGATATGGCAGACAATACCTAGGAAACACTTGTCATTAACTTCATTGAAGGACTTGTTGAGAGGAAGTTTTTACAAGAAGTCTTACAGTGGATGTGGCAGTAATGAGAAAGTTTCTCTTGCCCTACTCCATCTGGATGAGCTAGGAATCATATTCATGCTTCTGGGTACATTATTGTACTGAGAATGCAACTAGTTATATGCTGTGACTGAGTACTTTCCAGAGTCTACAGTGCTAAAATCACCTGGTATCTACTGTATGTCCCCTTACCTGTCTGTCTTGGTGTAAACCTTTGACTTGGATTCCATTTGCTGGAAATTTCAGTAAGAGTTGATTGTGGAAAAATTAATTTATGTTGCTAATTATGTATTTGTAACATACTAAGCACTCATGAGTCAGATTAAAAGTCTTTTAATACACATTTTAAATTTAATAGCACTTTGAGACCTGTCATTTTCACCATCTCACTCTTTTGCTTTCTGCTGTACAAGGTAGGTTGCTAGTTTCTCTACTTGTTTTGTCATAAATATTAAGAGAAAAGGGAGATGTTCTGAAAGAAACTTCAGTAAGCACAGAAATTGTCAAGGAGGCTGTGCTTTTAGAAGCAGTAGTGTCTGCAATTAATTTTAACTTATTTTATAGTTGACTTGCTTCCAAGCTGATGATTTTGTAATAATTTCATACAAGCTTCAAACAGAGCCAACAATTTAGCTAGATTCTATATAGCTGCAGATAAACTCACTGCATATGGCTTTACCCTTTTAGTTGCTTGACAGTCACTGCTATACTGTCTAGTTTTATGCCCCACCAGCCCAAACATCATGTTTGTTAAAGGTGGCACAGTGTGACAGCAGACTCTCACTTTTTATGTGCTGTTCAGTCAAAAGCTGCTGAAAACTGCTGTGTGCAACCCTTTCATTCCTAGGGACATCCAGGGGTGCTTTCTTCTCTGCACAGCCATTAAGTTTAATAAAATTGGTAGAACTGGAGTATCTTTTGAAATCTCTACCACTTACACAAATTTTGTGGAAAACACCAACTGATTTTAAAAAATCGTCAGCAGGAGATTGACTGACAACTATAGATAGAAAGCCTTTTCTCTTAAGCCTCTATCTTTAGGAGACTGGGCTAAAAAGGATGGTGTTAAACTCAGAAGTGTTCATGGAAGAGCTACAGGAAGAATAGAAGGGCTGTTCAATATGTCCGACAGTGAGTGACTATTTGAGTTATGCAAGAAAAACTTTGACACCAAGCTGGGTGGGAGTGTTGATCTGCTGGAGGGTAGGGCAGCTCTGCAGAGGGGCCTAGGCTGGATCAATGGGCCGAACCCAACAATATAGGCTGCACCTTGAGTACTGTGTCCAGTTCTGGACTCCTCAGTTTAGGAAGGACCTTGAGGTGCTGGAGTGTGTCCAGAGAAGGGCAACGAAGCTCTGGTGAAGGGTCTGGAGTACATGTCCTGTGAGGAGAGGCTGAGGTAGCTGGGATTGTTTAGCCTAGAGAGGAGGAGGCTCAGGGGAGACCTTATCTCTCTCTACAACCATCTGAAAGGAGACTGTAGTCGGGTGGGGGTCAGCCTCTTCTCCCAGGAAACCAACAACAGGACAATAGGACACAGTCTTAAGCTATGCCAGAGGAGGTTTAGGCTGGACAAAAAGAGTGGTTGGGCATTGGAATGGGCTGTCTAGGGTGGTGTTGGAGTCACAGTCCCTGGAGGTGTTTGAGAAAAGATTGGATGTGGCACTCAGTGCCATGGTCAGTTGACAAGGTGGTGTTAGGTCATAAGTTGGGCTCAATGATTTTGGAGGTCTTTTCCAACCTAGCTGATTCTGTGAAATCACAGTATGCATGATATTTAGTAGAGAGTCCTTTTGAATGTATGGTTACTTATTCTTACCATAGTGATAATGAATCTTTGGAAGCTCAAGGCTGGTGGGAAACAAGTAGTAAAACCATTTGGGGTGTGTGTGTGTTTGTTTTTTGTCATGATCATTAATCAGCAAACAGTTTCATGTAGAACAATTTGAGGATGTTTTAATAGTTGTGATTCCTTTGAGTTAAGCCTGGATTGCTTTTGAGAAATGTGCTCTCAAGATGAAGTAGGCATCATGAACTTGTTGCACAACTTTATTAGGTGAGAGCTTTCATCACTGTCTCAAAAGAGGCCAGACTACGTGATCCCAAAGATCCCTTTTGGTCCCAAAATATGAGGATAAACTTAACGCGAGTATGAACTGTTTGTGCAATAACTGGAATTAAAAAGCTGATGTGGGCTACTAATTACAGCTGGTTATACCAGCATGCCTATCTGACTATGCCCTAATTTGTATATTGTTTTTCCATAAGAAGATCTGAAGTGATAAGCCACTAAAATCTTTAATGAAGAGCACTTTACAAGAGCTTTTCATCTCTAGAGGCTTAGTGCTGTACAAGCAATGGCATAGCCATCGCTTGGGTGAAGCAGATTCTGCTTTGGATGGGATGTCATAGGTTAATAGCTAAATCTGAACGAAACGACTGACCTTTCAGAGTAGAAAGTAAAATGGGACAGTGTGCCAGTGGAAACTGTCTACAATTTGTGTAATGCTTTGCTCCTGGTAGAGGGTACCAGGTTTACCATCTCGATGTGCTTTCATTGTGCAGGTAATCGTAACTGGTGCTTTTTCCCATCCAAAAGGTCAGAGGGGTTTTGTCTTCCATTAGAAGTCTGTGGCTTCCTCTCCAGGTACCTTCTGGGTATTACTCTGTGATGATTCAGTAGTAGGCAGTCCCACTGCTGTGTAATAGGTATTTTCATAATGTCTTAAAAATTGTGGAGAGTCTTAAGACTCTGGTGCTTTACAATTGCAGCATTGCAGAGGATGATGCCTTATTAAGGAGGTATCACTACTAATGGAAGATTTTGTCTGCAGGACCTCCTTTCTTTGGTGTTGCCATAGAATAGCCACAAAACATCCTTGATGGAATTTCTGTATTACATTCACAGTGCGATCCTTTAGGCGCAGAACACTTGCACGTCTCTTTGTAGGACCAAAGGAATAATTCAAATTAGGCAAGTCACCATCCTGTGACAGCTGTTTTTGAAATAAATGGTTTATGAATCCTGTTTGGTCTCTCCTTTTGCCAAGTCAGGGACATTGATGAGGATTTTTCTTTTAATTTCATAGGAAAGTGTATTACAAAATGTGCTTTTTGATGCCTGTGATGATCATGCTTCTTCGATGGGGCTTTGAGCAACTTGTACTAGTGAAAGATATCCTTGCCCATGGCAGGGGAGTTGGAACTATATGATCTTTGAAGTCTGTTCCAACCCAAACCATTCTATGAATAGCTCTATCTGCATCAGTGTAAAAAATTTAGGTAAATGAAACTTAACAATTTAATGTTGCTATTTGGTTTACTAAAGAATACTCTATAGTTCCGCTTCCGCCTTTCACAGACTTGGTGTATCTGATTTAAATTTAATGTTTCTGGTTTGGGTTGATTTTGGTTTTTTTTAAATAAAGCACAGTTTTTGAGGATATAATGCCTTGATTTCAGTGTTAAATGTTGTGTACTTTTTATTTTTTGCCTCCTGTGCTTGATCACTGCATTGTCCGTAATCACAATGAGATACATTAACATCTTTTTAGATATGTGAATCCTGACAGCATCAAGTTATTAGCATTATTTTGTGAATTCTAGTTGGAGAGCATTTTTATGTTCACTGTGACACAATTTGTATAACCTTAGCTCAGTTCTCTTATCAAAACAAATTCAATGCATCAGCATTACTTTGGAACTTAGCTGGCAACTTAACTGCCATCAGGTCTCAGCAGGACTGATGAATCAGCTTAATTTTAATTCCTTCATGAAAGTATTGCAAAGTGTAGCGAAGATCACTGCCCTTTAATAATAACCATTGTTAATCAAGATCCCAGATTGTCTGATTATTCACACAAATGTAATCAAGAGTTGTTCTGAGTTGTTTCAAGTTGGTTTTTTTTTTAAAAGCATTGAAGGTTCTGCCTAGCTCAGGCGTGCTAAGGCATTCTCAATACAGAAGATTGTAGCTTCCGAGAAGTGTTTGAAGGCGCCTTTGTTTGCTTTCTAGGTCCACAAATAATTACTTATTTTCTTTATAAATTACAACCTATTTTTGTTTTGCTTTTCATTTAGAAAAGTGTATTTATTCCTACATCTAATTAAATATATGATGTGAAAATCTATGTAGAAGAGTATTCAAGAATTTTAGTAGAGAAATCATTATACTTGGATTGGGTAGAGATGTGAAGAAGCTGGCTGGGTTTACATTCTGTTGGTGCTACAGCTTTCATTAAATCATCTCATTCTCTTGTCTTCTCTTCCTGTGTGCATCCCCCATCACCCAAAAGATGCATCTCAGCTGATGCATTCTCTTGGCCCAGGAGTTCTGGTTGTGCCTTGTAGTTCAACTGTGTAATGGCATGAGATTTAGATGCTCTTCTCCAGTCTGCTATAATTCATGTTCTCCCAGTTGTTCCAGGTGTCTGTCAGTTCAGGTCGCTTACCAGTATGTCTGAGTTTTTATTTAAAATAATACTATCTGTGGCCAGCCTGGGATATCTGTTTGACTTGACCATACTCAGTCCTTGGGAGGAAACCCTTGCTTATCAGCTCAGTAGGAAAGCCCTAGGATGTGCTGCTTCTGTTTAGCTCCTTTGTTTCTTAGAGTTGAATATGCCCACTCTCACACACCCACACCTACCCACTCCCCACCAGGGTGCCTTATTTCCTTCTCTCTGGCATAAGTTCTTTAAAGCTTCTGCTTTTAACCTCTTCCTTATCCTTTTACTTACTTCATAATCAGATTCCTGCTAATAGGCTCAAAAGCTTTTGGGTGATTTCTTGGTAACTTCTGCTTTGCCAAGTATCACACTGTCTCAGGGATCAATTTCAGTCATTCCAGTAGCTTCTTCATTTTGTCTTCCTTTTTGTCATATGGATATCAACCATCTAATAGTTGTAGATGCTTCTGGCCTCTGCTGGCTGGCAGAGGGGAAAAGTCAGGATGTATTCATGCAGCTTGTTTTGTTTGCTTATGTGCTCATGCATGTACAAAATGACATGCAGGCGCTGCCTGAAATGAGGAATTGTGCTGTGTGCCCACAGCTCCTTCCTGTGAGTAGGTTAAACTTGGACAGGTCTCAAGTCAGATCATTGCAGTTTTCTTTCCATAAAACCTGTATATCCCATACAGAACACTGAGACCAATATACCTTTCCAAGCAAATAAAAATGTCACGGGAGATTTTTGTGTCACAGTCTGGCTTCATTATTTAGCCATAACAGCCTTTCTTCCTCTGACTCCCATGCTGCCTCTTGGTCTTCTTTCTTTTCTTATCAGCCTGTACAGACAGTATCTCATTGTTCCATTTAGGATTGCCGCAGGCCACTGTTCGCTCAGCTAAAGCTGCTGTCTGGGCTCTAATCGTTTGCTGTGTATTGTAATTTTTGCTGTTTTGTGCTTCGCTCCTCTTGCATTTCTCACCATGCTGCTTTAACATGAGTGCTTCTGCAACTGCCTCAATATGTTGACCCATTCCCTGGCTTCCTGCCATAGTACATGAAATTCAAATTTCTTTACTTGCCCCTACAAGAATCAATATAATACCATCATTAAGCAAGCTAATTTATCCTTTCCTCATTGTACTTCTTCTTTTGTTTTGCTATTCCCTTATAATTTTTATATACTACTTGCTTTGCTTGAACTTGTGTTTGATCCTTTTGTCTTCTCTGAATATCAGCATGTACTAGAAATAACTTCTCCTTGCTTAGCCTTTCTCTTTTTTCTCCTGTTGTTAAGCTCTTGTTCCCTGTTAATAGCTGGGGTTGCCAGTTTGAGACCACGGCAGAAGGAAATTATGAAATCTGTGCCAGGAATAGTCACTAAATCAGTGTGGTTCAAAATTTCAGTGAGCTTTTGTCTCAGCTTAAAGCCTCAGGGCACTGTCATAGAGGATAATTTAACCATTTTTAATATTGACATAACTGAAGAGTTTTCTGAAGAGGCTTTTAAGAAGCTTGCAACTCTTGTGTAATTGACTCATTAACTGACTTAACTACTAATGGATTAACTCCTTGTCCTGCAAGAACAGGATGGCTGACACACACTTTTTAGTCCGCTCTCTTTAGTATGAAGTACAGGTGGTACTCTGTAAATATGTGCTTTTAAACGTCTTTCTAGAGTGGCTATTGGGAAGCAAATAGGATGTTTTGAACTGTGGTATGGAGGACAGCTCCCATATTAATAGCAGAAAAAAAGTCTGTTTTTAAACTTCTAAGAAATGTATAGATGTTTAATGACATGAGAGGTTTGCAGTTTATTTGAAGTGATACCGGTTTTAGAGATGCATATATGTTGACAGTATTTCTTCCTTATATTTAATGAATCAGTATTTTTGCATTGGATGTAATTTTACTGTAGTATCTCTAGTAGTGTTTGGTTTAGCACGAGGAAGTAGAGGCTGTACTCATATGCTTTCACTTGCTTTCTGTAACTTATTTGTTGGCTTTATATGAATAGTTGTCCATGTTTTGCTATAAAATATATTCAGTAAAATACCTGGCAGAGCAATTTTTGCTGGAACCCAGACACTAGCAGTCAATTCCTTTTCCTTTGCTTTCTCAGAAGGAAATCACCACTGACAGCCTTGTGTTAAACAAGAATTATGTGTGTGACAGAAATTTTGAGCATACAGTACTTTCCACTGAAGACCAAAAGCTAATCTGCATGCTGCATAAGGCTACAAAAACTTCTGTAGGTCATCTTAGGAAGGAATCTGTTCAGGGTAACGTGGGTTTAAGAACATGGTTAAATATTTTGCTGGACTACGACTATTTTCAGCTGAACTGGGATTGAGGAAGAAAAGGTACTTACGTGGGACTGCAGCTGTAATCTCAGTTTCAAGGTTTCTCTTGTGCTTTTGCTATAGAGGCTTTGGGAGGTATTCTAAAGGGAAAAAACCCAAAATAGTTGCTGGCACAGCCTATTCCTCTGATGTGCTTAAGGTCTATCAAAATGGGAGTAGTTTTGAGAGTGTAATATATTTTGTATATAGATGTTTCAGAGTCAGTGCCTCAAGTACTGTACGGTCTTTATTGCAAGGGAATACACATGGAGTGAATTGCTGGTCTAGGTGAAGTGCCATTTGTTTGAATGGGACAGATTTCATTTAGTTTTGTGGCGGAATGGGTTGCCACATAAAGGGAGGAAAAGTAGCTCCAGTTAACTGTTAATCTTCTCAAAGGTTAAGGAGATGACAAGTGTTTATTTGCTTGTAAGCCAGAACTTGTTTGTTCACCAAAATAAACTCAAAAGGAGGAGGATGTTATCCAGAGTAGGTAGGATACTGCTGGAGTTCCTCAAGGAGAGTGATTTTCCTGGAGGGGCAGTAGAAGTGGTGGGACAATAGACTGCAGCACAGGAGTGTGAATGAGGATTGGGAAAAGACTTTGATTTCAAGTTTCCTGGAGAGATGAAATTATGTAATGGGAAAATGTCTTGAAAAATAATGATGATGAAGCAAGTATTGATGGATTTTGTTTGGTGTGCTGTATCTGCTTTGACATCATTCCATTCTTTCCTTTCCCTGGTTCATTCTACCATGGCATGGTCAGTAGTCACGACACACTACACAGTGTCTTTTGTGTCTTTGTGGGACATGACTTGAAGGTGAACCAGGGCACATCATTGCAGGCAATCCCCAGGATGTGAGAGCTGCTATCAGAGGAAATGGGTCTGTCCCCAGTACAAAAAAACTTTCAGGTGAGAAGAATAGTACGAAATCTTGTTTTGGTACAAATAGATCACTTCCAAAAGTCAAGGAATAGGCTCGTTTGAAACCTTCTTTTACTGGAGTTCATTTATTGGGTGTGGGCGTGATCCTTTGTTTTCAGACAATCATCCAGATGACAAGGATTTGATTCAATATGTGGATTCAGTATTCTTATTTTCTGGGGACAGGGGCAAGGCAGAGTCAGAGTATGGATTGGTAAAGAAATTTTGAGAAGATTGGGGCATAATCATCATCAAAAATACTATGATTAAGGCAGAGGGGAATTTATAACCAGGACTGTGTAAACTGTAAAATTTTTGTTTTATTCCAGAAGAAACTGGCCATTTGGTCAGCCTCTTGACAAACAAGGATTGTGTGTTTATGTTAAATCCTCAGTGGAGACCCAGTAGATTACTTTGTGGAAGAGTAAGTGCAAATCTTGTCTGAAGGTGCACGAACACAGTTCGGATGTAGCATTTGGGATGCTGACTCTAAGTCTCTCTAGGAGATAAAGAGTTATGAGAGCAGTCATACAGTGACACACTCTCCTGGCCACCGAAAATTTATGATTCAGGGAATTTGAGCTAGACATTGCACCTTTTTGCTTATTAGTGGTGAATGCAGTTACATTCAGACAAAGTCCCTCTGAAACACATGACTATAACTGCTTTATTAAAGTTGAGATAAAGGGAATGAGAAGGAGGCCTGGTAATAATTCCTGCTTGTAGTGGAGGGCATAAGTCAGCTCACTGGTCTGAGAGCAGCTACCATGTGCCCACACAGATGTGAGGTTGGCCAAGGTGTACACGAAAGTCTGTCATGCAGCATTATATCAAAGTTCCTCTTAAACCACTGGGAATGACTAAGGAGCTCAGCTCGTGGTGCAAAGCTGCACCAAAAGAAAAGAACATTCAAGAATGAACTGAACATTACAAGGAAAGGACACCACCTCTTAACTGTCAGACTATGCAAAAAGACTGGACTACTCTATTATGAAGTTAAAGATTAATAGCCTTATTTTATGTGCCATGAGAAGCCCAGTCACAGGGGGAGGCTCTTTAGAGGTGCTCTGTTATCTCTTGAACATAAGGTACTCAGGATAGTACACATGTTACAAGATGACTCCAGTCAGTAGAAAAGAAAAATTGGTAAGGAAAAACAAAAAAGAGGTCTAGAGGTACTTAAGAAGTCACATACCCAGCTCTGGGAAATGTACTCTGCCAAACAAGTACTTAGCATTAGCGAAAGATGCTTTGTTTTGATGACAATTCTGACAACTCTACCACAAGTTTATTTTTAAGGTGGCACTTGTCTGGTCAGGCTTAACCTCATAAAGTACTGAGTGTTGAAGTAATCATCAGATCACTAGAGCAAGCAAGGAGGAGGAAGTCTCTTGTCTTTGAAAAGATGCAGAGCAGAATCTGAGTATGGCCACA
Source organism: Dasyornis broadbenti (assembly GCA_013397935.1). NCBI lineage: Eukaryota > Metazoa > Chordata > Aves > Passeriformes > Dasyornithidae > Dasyornis > Dasyornis broadbenti. Next base: position 534,543 of record VZRN01000659.1, on the reverse strand, counting down.
AAAATGTGTTTATGAGACAGAACAAAGTCTCAAGATAAAGAAATGAAAGGTGGGACAAGCAGAGGCTGAAAATAGGGGACTGGTAAGAAAGATGAGTAAACTTGCTAAGCATCAATATTGATCCCAGAGACCAAGCAATTAAAATACATGGTACAGTGATAGAAAGCAATTGCATAGAAAAAAATATATATTTCTTTTCTCTTGAAGAATCGTAGTGAGAAAACAGTCTGATTTGAGAAAAGAGAATGGGAGTAGTGTTCTGGTCCCTACCCTCGGCTGAAAGTGGGGAAACAACTGAACCTGACTTGGTAGAGTGAAGGTGTTTTATTCTGGAAGAACAGTAAATACACATATGTGTTTTAGGAACAGCTATGTCCCTTCTGGTTTCTTTTCTTTATGTCTGTTTTTGCCTTGATTGTCCATTCTGACACACGAGGAGGCTGATGACGCATACACATCTTGAACTAATCACAAAGCCTGTAATTTTTAAACAATTTTTGCAGTTCTGGTAAACGAGCATGTAATGCCTGTGGACTTGGATCATTCTGATGTTGCTCACCTGTGTTAAGCCCGGTTTTGAGTATGTTTGTATAGGGGATGTGTCAGAGATTACAGCCTACAGTGCTTAGTTGGCAACCCAGAGGCAGAGGAAGTGCCTGTAGTGTCAGATATGTGCTACTCAGTCTTTGTTGAAAAATCTCTTTATTTTTTTCAAGATCTTCTGCTCCTGCCATTCTCTCAACTTTTTGTAGGTACAAGGGCATGCTTATGGTATGTTTAGGTTTTTGAGGTTTTCTCTTACCTTCTGGGAATTTTCCATAGCTTATTTACTCTTGTGAACGTTTGGTCATGAACCACATTGAAAACTGAACCGTCTTGTTTCTTGAAATCTATTAATTTTATAAACCACAAGTGAAATACAGTGAGGCAGCTGCATTGAGAATTTTCTTCTATGACCCAGCACTAACCTTAGCTCTGCCCAGCCAGGCAAGCTGTGAGGGATGGCTCACTCTGCCCCAGCTGGGCTCCAGACAGCTAATGATGAGAAATTACCAGTTGGGTAGAAAAGTTTCTGGCAGCCACCAGGCACTTTTTTCACAGGAGTCTGATGAATTGTCTTGTAATTCTTGAATAATCTTGATTGTCTAGGCTTTGTTTCATTATTCTAGTACACATAAGTTTAGTTAATTCTTCAGATAACTAGAGCAAGGGCATTTTATTTTTACTGGCTTTGTTCACTGCTTCCCACTATGCCCCCCTTTCCCAAGATGATAGCTTTATTACACTTTTTTTCTTTTTCATTTAATCCAGATATGAACTGTCAGTCTAAATAATGTGATGGCCGTGTGGCAGAACTGAGATTCCATTTTATTGTCTCTGAGTAGCTGGCATTTTGTTCTAGCTCTTTTCCTGCTCGCCAAGTAAAGCCAGTGTTTTGGTATCAGGCTGGGAGAGGAGGAGTGTTAATTGACTTAGCAACTTCCTCATGACTGAAGAAAATGGCTGTAACAAAAGCAGCCCTAACATTACAGTATCCTGTAGCTAAGGAGAGTGTTCTAACATGAGCCAACCAGACCTGTGCCTTGTTGAATTTTGTTGTTTCTCCTCATAATGATTTGTAAGATACAAGAACCAGAATGAGCATCTCTCCAAACACAGCCTTCCTTCCTCAAAATCCTAAGTCTTCAGTCTTTTGCCTGATTTCTTCAACATTCTTAAACAGTAACTGCTTTTAAATTACCTGAAAGGCTTGTGATACAGTCTGTTGGTGTGTTTCCTGTTTTCCCACATTTTGTTTCTTTCAAGGTTGTTTTTGCTTTTCTTATTCCAGCTGCACACAAAGAAGCATCTTATTCTTAAGTCATCATGACTGCACAAGAACATGTGTGTATTTTGTTTTATTCCTTTTCTTTTTCCCCAGAGAACAGAACAACTACACTCCTGTGTAAAATGCCCCTCTAGTGTAGCGTAGTACTGTTTCTGATACTCGCTGGTGAGTGATACATCAAGTGGTATGATTGCTCCAGTACTGCACCCTTCCTGATCACCAATTTGGGATTTCCTGAGCTGAAGGAGGCTTCTGGACCATTAAGCTTTAATAGCTGCCTACAAACCCACACTCAGTTCTTGTAGTGCTGGTTTGCATCCACGTATTCTCTCAGCCTCCATGACACCCCATGGCAATAAGTTTTGCAGTTTCATTGTGTAGAAAAAGTACTTCCTTTTGTTTATTTTTAAACCTTCTGTCTGGTAATTTCATTGTGTGCTCCATAACTGTTATTTTGTGAGGAAATGTTCTTCACACCATTCATGATTTTGTAAGCTGTTTGTGGATGGATAACTTCTGTTTTCTGAGCTGGAGAGTACAGACCTGGGAGAGCTATGAGTGATTAGAAGCCATCTGTTGTTCTTCTCCACTTGTTCTGGCGAACACACACAATTCAAATTGTAGGTGCCCAGTGATGTACATTGCTGTGTTCTCTGCAACCAGCTTATGATACTGCTTGACTTTTTAGCCATTGCTGACCACTGATGTGATAACAGAGGGCTATCCACAAGAAAAACCTTAAATTCTTTTCTGTGGCAATATTAGAATAGATCCTGTCATTGTATATATGTATAGTTAGGATATGCATGTTTTTGTTTGGTTAAATCACACTTTTCATCATTCAAATTCGTGATTTTTTTTTTCTGTTTTGTTTGTGTAGTGATTTGTAAACTCTGTATGTCCTCAAGTGTAGATCATGCTCTCTGGGATCACTTTCTATTGTCTGCATACTCTTGAAAGAACTGATTTTACAAAACAGGAGTCATACTCTCTCTGGCCACATGCTCTGACTGTTTAAATTTCACATAGTTCTTCCGTATGGATGAGAGCTCTCTTGGGAGCCATTCATCAACAGCAGAAAATTGGCTGACAGCTCTAAAAGCCATTGAGTTACTATTTCATTTTAAGGAACGTCCAGACTGCTTTAAGGAAGCACTGGAACACGGGCATGTGGTTTGACACTGACACTTCGTGTACAATTGCTCTGTTGAACAGGAATGTCTTCAAGCTACATCTGCCATCCTAAAAGAATTACTAGCAGTCCTGCTGTAGCTCACTGGTAAAGTGTTTCTGCTGTGAATATGGTCATACCAGTGGAAAGACCACTGGAAGGAAAGCAGTCTGTCCTTTACTCGTAAGAAAATCAAGCTGCACCTGCCTCTCCATAAAAACTTTCTGCTGGTACTTGTTTTTTCTCCTGCACTGACAGATACTCTGTCAGAAGGCTACAGTGTAATATTCCCCATAATGGTCTTTCTGTTCACATCTGCCCTTTTTAAATTTAAGAAATGGCCCTTATAATTTTGAGTATTTGTATTATTACATGTGCAAAAAAAAAAAGCTTATTCTACACTTTCTCTGTAAGGTGATTTTGGAGTAGGTCTTGGTTGCTTGAAAACAAGCATCTGGTCTATTTATGAGGCCTCTGAGAGATGTGGAGCTGTCAAATTTGTGTTTCACAGATACGTCCTGCCTCTCTAGAACAGCAACAAGGGATGGTGGATGAAACTATGTCATCTCAAATGGCACTGTATGCATTGCATCACATGTTTTGTATATTGCATGATGTTGAGGGTTCCTGGAGCTTGCACCGTGTATTTCCAGCTGGTGCTGGGGTAGAATTTGTGGCTTGAATTTCACTGTTTGTGTAGTAGCACTCTGCAGTATCAGATATGTGCTAAACTAGGTGGCTCAGAGGCTCCTAAATTCTGTCTGTGTGGATGGTAAACTTGTAGTGAAATAATACAAGTCCAGAAATAAATGCAGCACATGGCCTATGCAATCCAGGATTTTCCTAACTTTCTCTGTGGTTTTGATCTATGATTTCACTTGCATATCCAGAAAATAGAACATAGTTTTGCACTAGTGTTAGTCAATTAGCAATGAAGAGTCATCTAGATTAGGGCTGTGCAATTGAGAAGCTTGTGAGTGCATTATTGGGGACTGTCTGTGTTGAAAGACAGCTACTTAGCCTTTCTTTTCAGGAACAGCCTTCATTCTGGTAGGACAATTCAGCTATTAATGCAATGTATCATTTCAGCTACCTGTGTGCGTCCCTTAGTGTAATCTTCAGTTTTCTTGTAGTGCTGTGTGAACCTATCTAGATTGTACCTTCTCTGGTACAAAAATGATTCCTGTATTGATGTAGAATATTTTTTTCTCCCTTTATGGAGAGTAAGTAATAATAGGCCTGTAGTTAAACTGTATTGAAAGTCTGCATGTATGTTACCAAATAACTTGCCTTGTGGATAAAATTGTGGAGCACTCTCTGTTACTGAATTATCTCTGTTGATCTTAATATTCTTTTGCATCGAAGTTACTGTCACTGAAAAGAGTAAAATGGATATTACTTTTCTTATGATGTTATAGCACCCAGAATTTTGCATATTTCACACTACAATGCTAGTACTGCTCACTTGCCCAAAGAGCTTCAGAGTTTGTCTTTACTGAAATTTTCCAGTTAGAATTGTGCAAATACGTTAGCCCAGCAGGTTCCCTGTTGGAAGCAGAACTTTTTGCAGGAGGGAGAGACAGTTCTGGAAACTGGCTTGTCTATCTTTGTTTCCACTTGGTGCTGCATTTCTCAGTAGGTTTTAATTTCTGAAACATGCAATATTTTTTCACCTTTTTGGGGGGGAGTTGTGTTGGGTTTTTTCTTCTTTTTCTTTTTTTTTTTGTCCCCCAAAGAGATGTTGAAATGAGAGTGCAAAAGTGCAGCTTTCCCACCATGGTGTGCAGCAAACCCCAGTTTGTTCCATTTTGTCTCTCCAATGTGTTGTTACTACTTGAATGCAGAGCTGCTGCTGAACATGGAGAAGGATGACTGTGTCATATTGTTTCCTGGTCTGTAATAAACACACCTTTACAAATAAGCCCATGCTAAATTTTGTCAAAAGCACTGAGGTCTTCATGAATGTTATTCTGAGTAATTACTTAACATCTGCTGGGATCTGTCTGTGTGGGGTTTTCTAAATCTTCTGTTACAGAAGTAAAGTCTGGTTATGTATTTTGGTGAATAAGTTGTCACAGAATTTTAAAGTGCTGACAGCTCCCATCTTGACAGCAGACTCCTACTTCATGAACATTAAGTTGTTGTGCTTGCATAAAAAGAATCCTTTGAGTTAAGGTTTCTCAGTATTTTAACAGTATTTTTGACCCTGCTAACATTAGTATTTAAGACCAAAATGTGTTTTCAAGTTCAGGTATAACTGAAATGTTTCTGCTTAGTGACATTTCAATTCCCTAGTGTAAAGTATTATGAAAAAGGAACTATGAAAATGCTTTGCTTTTATTTTCCCTCCAGTCTCTTTCCATTTAATTAATTTATTTGCCTTAATTTTCTTCTTTTCTAGAGTTTTAGAGTGCCAAGGGCTGCCCATTGTGAATGGGCAATGTGATCCCTATGCCACTGTTACCTTAGCAGGACCCTCCAGGCAAGTATTGCACATTCAAAAGCTTTAATTTTATAAGGATGGTTTCTGTTTCCTTTGTCTATTAGAAATTTGCTTTCTCAGATGGACAGCTGGGAGTATTTAGACACTGCTAGAATATGTTAAGTGTTGTGGGGGGGGGGGGGGCATGGGTATGAGCTACTGAATTATGCTAGAGTAAGTAATTTGAGGCTTGTTTCAGTTTTGATTTATGTAAAGATCTGAATAATCTCTGAATAATTTGAATATCCCAGAGTATATAATTTGTGGTTAGGCTTAATTTATGCGTCTTCTCACCTCACAGTTGGAGGCCAGTTTTTGAGCAAATTTATTGCCTAATTTTGGGCAGGGGTGGAAGAGAAATCTGAATACATCAACATCTTGCCGAGTATGCACATTTGCATGTGAATATTTAGAGTGTCTTCACTTTCAAGGTGTGACAAATTAATGTGTATGTCAAAAACCCTCTATGGCACAGTCCTGTAATTTGATATATGCAGACATAATAGCATGGATAAAATTTGGATTGAGGTTTTAGTGAATGTGCATAATACTCTTCAGTTTAAATTTGGGATTCAATTTTCCAATCTGTTATAAAAATTTTCTGTACTGTTGGATGTCACTGTTTTGTTTCTGCTTATCTAGTCATCTTTTATGTCTGTGTCATTTTAGAAACAAAACAGCACTGCTGTGACCTCAAAGAATCGGATTTGGTAGCATGAGTTATTTATAATTAATTGTTTTACAACAATTAATTGAAAATACTATAAATGGGAAACATTCTTGACAAATATTTACCTTGCATGCAGGGGAGTCTTTGAGCCTATCTGTATTCTTTATCTTTGTCTAGGTGTGTTGTGCCTTATCTCCATTAATGACTTGTATATTTGACTTGCACACTTTGTTTTAAGCCTGTAACTTGTTTCAAATGACTGACTGGGTGGCTGTTATTGAAACTGTAAGGAGATTGTTTGACTAACCCTTGAATGTCCAAATTTACCTTTGTCTGCTTCCCTACACCCCCAGTCTAGATAATGTATGACTATTGATAATGTACTCTCTTCAGAATAAGGAGCACAGCCTTATCCTATTCCTATCTGGGTTTTGGTGGGAGAGAAGGCTTGCCTCCTATCTCAAGCAAGCAGCAATGCAGCTTATTCCCATTCACTGCTTTGTAATTGTGCTGCCTTAATCGTCTGCTGTTCTACATCCTGCTTTCCAGTCCCCTCCCAAATGGGTTTATCTGTAAAGAGGTTGATTGGCAAGTGTGACTGATGAGATGGGGCTGGCAATCTGTCCTGTGTCCTGGAGGAGATTAGTCTCTCTTATCTCTCAGCTTCTCCTAGGAATAGTGGGATATTCTTAATCTGTACATCATTCTCCTCTCTGGATTTTCCAGTGCTTCTCATTTTAGAGTAGGAAAGCTGCTTTATTCAGCTGCAGTTATGCAATGCCAAGCATAAAAATTTCAACAAATGTCCTGCTGTTTATTGTGTGATTTGTATTTAGAGTCATCAGACTTCCTGACCAAAACTCTTTCTGTGCCTGTATTATAGATGGAAGAATATTGTATACGGGTGGACAGGCCCATTCAAATCACACAGCAAGTCTGTAGCAGCACTGGGAATTAGATCCAGCTTTACTTGACCTCTATGAAATACAGAGTAGTCCAGTGAATATAAGCAGTTACAAGCCATCTAAGCAGTTACAAGCCATCTAAGCAGCTTTGGTGCATGAGAAATGAACGATAGATTCTGGGATGAAATGATTAGTAGGTCAGTTTTCCACATGGCTGATGCGTCTCCATCTGCGTCTGTTTTATCTGTGCCTGCAGAGCTGTAGGGTAAGATTGGTGGCACAGGACAGCACAGAGCTTTTCTCTTGTAGAGGTAGCGAGAACAAATCAAGCATAGGTTCATAACATTTGGAAGCCATCAGACAGCTGTTGGCTGGCCTGTGAGAAATGCATTGGCTGGCTGGAGCCCAGCACCAAGCAGTTAATGTCTGTGCTCTAAAAGGCAAGCACAGGCGGATGGCATGGCCCGTAGGGGATGAATGGGCAGTGCTGGGCTTGGTGAGGCCTGCTGAGTGTTTGGGAGGAGGTCTGCCACATCTAACTCCTACAGAACAGTAGAAATAGAGACTTTTGCACCGCACTGCTCATGATAATTCACCACTGTAACTTTAACTAAGTGCTGCTAGCGCTGCAGGGAAAGGAGTGGTAATATAGCAATAAAAATATTCTTACTGAAGAAATCATTCTGGATTTTTTGATTGTCACTGAAAAGTGATTGATTTTTCAGACCAGAATTATAAAATATAAATCACAGAAATAGCTATGTTAGTCTTTGTCTCCTTTGTTTTCAGAGTGTGAGGAATTTTTGAGTCACATCAAGACTACTGAGACCGTTGTCCAAATGTTGCTGCTCAGAGCCCCATTCTTGCCAGTTGCTTTGTAGATATAAAAGATTTTGCTGTGTTAAGCAAGTGAGAGAATAAGGGTTCAAGGAGTTGTGTTTAAAATAGGATAGCAAACTGTGATTGCTGCCACTTTAGAGAAATAGGAATGCATTGAATCTCTCTCTTAAATGTGTGCAAATGTCTGTGCCTTTCTGTGCTGGAGCCACATGGCATTCCAGTTTTATCAGATAAATCAAGTGGATGGCTATTTGCTCCTCAGTAGCTCTGTTCTAGGATCACACTACTACTAATGTTGTTTCTTAACCTTTTTTTTTTGTTTATTTTGTTTCCTTAATTCAGATCAGAAGCCAAAAAGACTAAAGTTAAAAAGAAGACCAACAATCCACATTTTGATGAAGTGTTTTATTTTGAGGTTGGTATTTCAAAGGAATGGGTGATAAGCTGAAACACTATACTGTGGATAGCTGGCACAGCATCCTGCTCCATGTTGTGCCAGCTGTCATCTTTGAAGACTGTTTCAAAGCATGGTGCAGGGGAAAGAAGTACCCGGGCTCAGACTGGCCGTCTGCTGAAGGAGCAGTATCCTGCTTCACCTCAGGTGCTCCGTAGGAAAAGCTTCAAGCTGGGCACTTCTGAGCAACAGGCTTTACACTTAATCACAAGTTACCCCACTAGAGTTTTCAAAAAGGACAGTTAAAAATGAGTTAAGAAAACCCCAAACAAACCACACATGCAGAGAAATTACTTTTTTTTTTAGTCTGTGTTTTTATAGCTGCTCCACCCTGTCTTTCCCAGTCAATGGGAGGAAGGTTATCTTCTTAGGAAGACTGAAAACTGCAGAGGAAAAATATACTTAAATGGGTTGTTCTGGCTGTCTACCAGTCTGCTGCAATACTAGTGCTTTTTCTCCAAGTGGGTGAAACCTCTACAGCTTTATTTATACAGAGCATTTTCAACAGGTCCAGTTAAGATAAAATGTTACTTCTATGAAAGTACTCATTTTGGTTCTTTCTGGCAAGAGTAGCTCTAATTGTGGTGTGTCCATACATATATGTGCATATGTTTATAATTTAGATCCCTCATGAAACTTTTCATTCTGTCTTCTAAATTATGTGTGTCATTCTCTTTTTCTCTTGGATATCATAGTCCTCGTCTATGCTTCACTGTTCTATTTCAGTAGACACCTCAAGAAAGTATCTGGAATAATAAAGTTGATGTAAAAAAGCCAGAGTAGCACAGTGCAGTTGGCATAGATTGAAAGGCCTTGCTGCTCGTATGGCTTGCATCATTCAGGTCACGTTTGCATTAGAAATTGTTGCTGGCATAGAGATGGCACCTAGGGATGTGGTTTCTTGAATCAGTTCTGGGATACAGAAAGCCACATCAGGAAGGAGAGCTGGGGAGAGAGGAGCCCTACAAGTGCTGTTGCACCATGCAGATCTGAAGTTCATGTGTCATTCTTGACACTGCTGTCTTCCCTCTCCTTCTGCAAACCAGCATCTTTGCCTTGAAGCCAGTAGTTGTACTGACTAATCTAAAGTCTGTCATACTAGCAGAAATATGCTCTTGTTTATGTAATGTGTTTGGATATGAGGAACAGATATAGCAAGTTCCTTATTGGTTGGAGCACTTTCTGCAGTGCCTGAAGGGCTGGAAGCCATGAGGGTAGGCCGGGATAGCTATCTAAGGTAATCTTTGCTCTGCTAACCCAGCACATATCATCCTAGAATATAACTGCCCTGCTAGCAGCGAGCTTTTGTGCCTGCCTCCTGGCTCCATGAGACTCTGTGGAGTTGCTGCATGGGCACAGTTAACAGATCCTGTGAGATCAAGTGCTGCAACTGCACTGAGGTGCCTGTTTTTACCCAGGATTTCAGTGCATCACCTGGCCAAGAACTGTGGTTTTGGGCAGTGACACAAGAGTGATGCTATATGTAAATAAACAAAAATGGGCTTCCTTATTCTTAACATAGGCAATTCTGGGGGAGCCTGTCAGTGAGAACGTTTTAATGAGGTTGTAGTCCAGGATTCAGACTGTAAGCCACAGAAACTTCACCTGATTCCTCAGCCTTCTGTGTGCTGCAAAGCCAGCGAATGTATGGTATTTAAACACTGAACTTGGCAGGTGGTGCCATACTGGGAGAGAAAGGAGAGAAACAAAGCATCTTCCATCTGGAGTTGCTTAGCTTGCCTTTCTGTTGAGAGCTGGGTTGGGTGCAAGGCACCAGCAAAAGCAAAACCTGAACTCAAGACCATGCCCCAGTTGTTCTGCTAACTCAGAGCAAAATGAATTCTGTGGGGGTAAGAGCAGAGCTTGGAAAATGACTGACTCAGCCAGAGCTCTGAAATACAAACATACCCTTAGTGCAGACAGAGCCATCATAGATTTATGTCATTTTGAGAGTAGTTAGTGCATATCAGGCTAAATGTCTTCAAGGAACAAGGTTCAGTAGAACTGCTATGACTGGAAGATATATTTACTAATGAGACGTGGGCAGACCTGTGCCTGGTGCATGCAAAGAAGTGCTCCAATTCCTGTGGAGCTGAGAGATTCATGCTGTTGACAGCAGTGCCACTTTCTGCTTCCAAACAGCTTCATCAGCTTTCCTGCAGCCTGCTAGCACACTGATCGTTCATACCTCCAAGGAAGAAGCTGGTCTGTAAAAGACAGTGAATGGGTGCCTTCCTTTCTACAACCAAAAAGTCACACAGATTTAATTTTCTAAATGAAAAATAGCTTACTGTTGGTTTGGGAAATAGAAGGACTTATTTAAGAGGTGCTGTGAGTGAAACTTGATAGTTAAGAACTATTTTCACCACTGCTTCAGTTGCAGTGTGTGCAGTTACAGAAAAAGGGTCCTCTTACAGGAACTCAAACAGGAAGTTATGGGGAACCTGTCTGTAAACCTGCACGTGCTGAATAAACCTGACCAGCTGATAAATGGCTTGCCAGCTTTGCCAGATGGAAGGGCCCAACACAGCAGAGTTGTGCCCCTGTTTCTGTACAATGTTATGGGTCTGCTGGTTCAATCATGGACTGGGAATTTCCTCATCTCCAGTTCCATACAGCTATCTCCTTAGGAGTATCACTCTTGAGCTGTATTAATGTGAACACTAAGCAGTCATATGGGTGAACAGAGAGATGTCATACATGCAGATTCCAGCAAAACTTCTTGGAAAGTGTTTGCTTAAAAGGGACATGCCATAAGTTACACCTGTGCTATAGGTTTTTTGAGCAATTCCTGTGTTACAGATAAGTAAGAGACTTAAAAGTTTGCTTCCTTGTTAAAAATTAGACCATTAGCTTCACAGTGGTAGTAGAAAATATCATTTGCAGTCATGTAAGATAATTTGCTGAAACAGTGATACATTTGAAAGGCTAGTGTGAGGAAATTTGTGCTTAACTGCTGAAGTTGTACACTATTTAAATCCACTGTGCTCTGGTGCTTACCAGGTGCATTTCATTCCATTAGTCTGGAGCATTTGATCTCCGGTGCTGCTAGTTGTACCGTTTGGTTTTTATATATCACCATGAAAGTGTTGCCTGCCTCACACATACACATGTGTCTGTGCCCAGGATTGTTTTCTGGTTCCTCTCTGCTTAGGCAACTATATCATTGCCTCCCTTATTGTCATTTCTGTCTCATGTGCTGTACAAAACCAAGTAGTCAAGTTTACAATAAAAGCCAGTTTTTGTGAGTGGGAAGTATTAAGCCACAAGCATATTCAAACCTACAATAAAGTTCAGCTTCTGTGTGCAACCAGGAGCTGAACCCACACATCATCATACACCCTTGCATTTGATCAGTTCCTGCTGTGGTTTTAGCTGGGTGGGGTAGCCTTTTTCTCAAGTTTCTGAAACACTATGCAAAAATACAACCATCAAAGTCTTTTTATAATCACACTAGAGAACAAACTTTAAGAAATGTTTGTACAAAAACTTTTTATGCTAATGGTCTATATTTCTTTCCTTTTTCCTTTTTCTCTTTGCCTGTGCTTTCCTCTTAATCAGTCTTGCAAATATGGTTGGTGAACTGTGCAGCTGCTTCTATTTTCTGATATGCATAATATAGTCTAGGGTCTCTTGGGGCAATTGATCTGCTCAATATTTGTTGTATGGGCAGGTTAAATTGATTTCCAGGATATCAGGACAGGAAGAACTTCCCAATTTTAATACACTGCAAAATGTTTTTAAGGGTGGTTTTGGTTCTTCCCCCACCCTTTGCAGAGTACTTCAGGGCATCTTGTACAGCTGTATTTAAAACCCAAATATTAATTGCCCTTCTATTTCCCTAGATGGATTATGAAAGTGGTGTTCCTTTCAGTGGTATTTTTCTGTTGTCAATGTAAACTTAAAGTGCTGTAGTAATATTAAAGGTGGTCTTCCTCTGTAAAAAAATTATGGAATGTCTGTTTACTGTTGGATATGATTGTGTAACCACCACTTTTGTATAGTCAGTAATCTGTTTAGTCAACATGTTTTATTTACTTGCATTAATGTTTTCAGTATAAGGACTGAAGTCACTGCTGGTAGTGAAATATCTTCCAAAGCTTTGTAGAAGTTACATCAGAATGTTTCTGTATCAGGTCAAGCTGGTAAAGTCTCCTCCTTTTTATTAGGTTACAAGACCCAGTAGCTACAACAAGAAATCCCACTTTGACATTGAAGATGTTGATGAAGTGGACAAAATGGAGATTAGGTAATACAAAATACATTATTAGTACAAAATCATCTTCCAAAGTTGTGTAACTTTGTAGTAGACTCTGTTTTCAAAGTGGTAAGCGTGATTCTTGTGTTGATAAATCAGGATGAGTTTTTGTCACTGTATCTGTATGTTTATTTTCCTCCACTGTCCTGTAGATTAAATCTTGAATGTGTGTGCTGGTTCTGATGCAGGAGAGATCCTTATTATTTTCCTTTGTATCCTATGTACACTGTGTGTATACTAATACACAGCTGTCATTAAGCACAGCCTTTATGTCTGGTCTCCCCTTTCCTCTCTTCCTCCCTCCCTCAGTTTCCCAGGACAGCTCAGAGGCTCTGGATGCTCTCAGTTAAAGGGTGTATTTTTCTTTTATCACTTAATTTCAGCAACTTTATATAAGGTCCTTCTTCTCTGAAATGAAACTCTTGAACTCAGAGTTTTTCAGGGGGCAGAGACAGTTTCTCTTCTCTTTTGCCTTCCAAACTTTAACCCTTTATTGCAAGATGTTGTATGATCAAAGTGAAATCAGTTGTACAGGACAAAAAGCAATTTTGATTTCAAAACCAAAACAATCCCACCCCACCCTGTGCCACATTCTTAATGCTATTTTGAAACCTATTGAGGCCAGTCAGCAGTATCTGTGGGGACAGGTGAGTATAAAGAGTGGAGAGAAAGCAATAGGAGGTGCAAAACTTTAAAGTGTCACGTGTGTCTTACCATCACATACCATTGAAACTTGGAGACTTAGGCCATCAGGTGATCTGGATGCCCAGTAACTGCTGTATCTGCATCAGGTGGTGAGAAATTCCCCTCTCCTTTATGTTCGTATTTGGAGGAAGAATAGTGACACCTACTCCCTGCCCAGGTATTCTCACTAGAGAGGCAGTGAGGCATCTCCCAGAAGGTTCTATAGTTCCTTCAGGAGCACAACTGGCTATAAGGAAAGGAGGGAAGACGGGGAAGAGGGAACAATACTTACTCCCAGCAAGAAAAACACATCTGTGTTCGCAAATTAATGGATTGAGGGCTGTTCTGGTTTGACAGTCACCTGCTGGTTCATGTAGCCTGTCAATGTAGTATCACAACACTACAAGACCATTAATAGATTTGTGTTTGCCATGACTCTGTGAGGCAGGAAAGGGAAACTATTCATATGTGAGAGAGGCAAGAGCTGTGCTCTTTCACAGAGAACATCTGCGACAGGCAGTGCAAAGGTAGCTGGTTTAGGGACAGCCCACAGCTAACTCATGGGAGAAACAGCAAAGGCCCAGGTGCAGTGCTGAGCTGTTTTGGTGGCGTCAGTGTTGCAGCACATCACGTGACCTAGTCCTAGCTCTAGACTATATTTCTGCAAAGCTTTGCATGGTGTAGGCAGATATGAAGTAACATGCCCCAAATTCCATGGGATGTATGTGATGAAATGGGCAACTACAGCATATCTCAGGAGTCCCAGTCCAGTCTTTTTAACTGTAATGCTCAACCATGCACTGATTTTAAATGAAAGTTAGGGTTCTCTGATAGACTTTTGGATAGTTTGAAGGAGATGCCAGACATTGGTGTGCAGTGGTTATATATTGCTTAATATTTCAATGATTCTTATGTTGTACTACGGGACTCTAAAGCTACAGTTGTTTTACTTGCTACATATATTTTCTGGACAAATGACTCATCTGCAACAATAATGTATGTGGAGCTGAGCTTCAGAAAAGTCTGTCATTCCTGAAAGCCAATATATCAGTGTGGTAAAGATGAATAGTTTGAGAAGAGACTTGCAAAATAGCTGGGAAAATATTAAGCACTTAAATAACAGGCAAAAGCAGATAAAGTGATCGTCTTGGTTGGGCAAATTCTTCTTAGTGCTTTTGTCCCCTGTAGCACAGTGTGTTTTTGTTTCCATCTCAGGTTCCCCTTCTACCCCCACTCACTTCCTCCACTCTATTTAGTAAGAGTTAGATTGCCCCCATGCCCTCTGGACAGATCATACAATTTATGGGTTTGGGGATTTGTTTTGTTTTTCTCTCCTGAGAAAAATACAATTCCACAGGGTAAAGAGGAGACTTAGTCTCTCATGATTTCTCTCTAAAGCTATGAAAAGTTTTCTCTTTTTGAGTGGGTGTAGGAAGTTGTAGGCAGGGCATATCAACACTTGGGGACCAGATGTTCTGGTGAATTCATTGTTTCTCCTCCCCCCTCTCTGCTGTTTATTTCTTTCTGTGACTACAATCTGACCAGTTTCAGAATAACACTTGTCATAACTTTGCCTTTTAAAAATCTTGGGAAACAGTAATCTTTTAGACTCCGAGGTCTGCGTATTAAGATTTTTAATCAGTGCTGCGTATTCTTTGTACTCCAAGAGCACAAACCAATAACTTCCGAATTTGCATGTCTGCTTTGCTTACTGTGTAGTGTGAGATCGACTTTGAGTTGTTAGTTCCTCTTGTACAGATCCTTTGCACTGATTTTTTTTCTGTAACTGGGGAAACCCTTTGGGAGTCTGTGTTTGAACGTATTATTGCTAGTTGGCATCTTGAAAGAGTTTGGATAAACTAGAAACCAGTAGCCTGTAAATACTTGGTAAGTTGTAAGTTTGACTGTGTAAATAGGCTTAAAGATTTCTCTCCTCCTGCAGCTGCTTTTAGCTGTCTGAACTCGTTAGCAAGATAATAACCCACCAAATATGGAGAAAGGAGGTCGAATTTTCAAGGAAGATTTTTTTTTTTTCCTTTTGGAGAATTCTTGCCCTGCAGAAATACTGTCCAAATGATCAGAGTTTGAAGAAGTGTACCTAGCAGGCATGCAGTGTGATCTGATGGTATATCTCGTGTATGACACTTGATACAGGAGACATTGTTGAGAGATACAAGGCTCGGAGGATTTAAAAGGAACATCTTCTGTGCTTGCATAAGATAGGATAAACCTTTAACAGGACTGTCAACATCTATTCCTTGGCCAGTCCACAGTGACTTGCTTGACACTAGGAGCATTGTGTAAATATGTCCATGACTGGATGACTTTGCGCCTTATCCAAGTTAAAGTTGCTCTTCTAAAAATTGTCATTATTTGAAAGGCTGTATTTCTTCCTGTGTACCTCTTTTCTACCCAAAGTTTAAGGCACATTCAGGCTGTCACTTAGCTGCAAAAGAATCAGCTGATCTTGTTTTTTAATAAAAATAGCTCTTAGAGGAAACCTTAAAATACATACAACTACCGTGGAGTTTGAAACCCTTGCTTCAAGGTGGGTATTGGTGGTGATCACCTACATGACTGGATTGGACACCAGTACTTTTGCTTTGAATCTCAGTGCAGTTATTTTCCATCCAAATGTTAAAGAGCCTATGAAAGGGAAGAAAGGATCATCTGGACACACATACAAGGACTTCCCAAATGTGAGGGACTGAGTGCCAAAATTTGTGTAAGCTTCAGCCAATACATAGATTATACAGATTGGGAGAACTGTCCAAAGGCTTTGAATAGCTCTCTAGAACTAGTTTAGGTGCCATAAATATGTATGCTTGACACAGGAATCTTCCTGGGAGCTAGAAACTAGGAAGAACTGTATAGACATTCAGCCTAACTGCAAAGATGCCACTTAGCTGTTAGTAATCCCAGATTAGACAGGGACTGACAATATGGAGTCCTTAAATAACTTCGGACTTTTTTCCACTGGTGTCCATTTTACCTGTATATATCCATTATCTGGGATAGCCAGACAGCCCTCTGAATCTTTATCAATTAGGACAGTGGAAACAGTACAGATGAGAAAAAGTTAATTTGAATTCTTTTTTTCACTAATGTTTTATGGAGGTGAATTGTAGGGCTTCAGAAATCTAAGGTACGATTATCTCTTTACTGTTTGGAAACCTTTGCTGTACAGTTTCAAGTCTTTCTAACTCAGACTTGAGGGGGAAAACCCCAACAAATTTGGAAAAAAAGATTTTTGGGATTTTGTTCTTATTTTTAAATCTCTTAATATTTTTTAATTATTTGTTTTTATTACAGGGTTGATCTTTGGAATGCAAGTAATTTGAAGTTTGGTGATGAGTTTCTAGGAGAACTGAGACTCCCTTTGAAATTTCTCCGACAGTCTAGTTCTTACGAAGCATGGTATTTGACATTTTTCTTTTGGAGAATAAGTAGAAACATATGTCTGCTCTAAAGACTTAAGAGTAATTACTGCTATGTGATAAAGTTTAAATGGATTTAATCTGTATCTTTTTTGTAAGCAAGCCAAAGTAATCTTAACAAGTGTAAGAACAAGAAGTTTTGATAATATGATTAGAGGTTTCAGTCTCCCTTTCTGTTGCATGTGGGAGTTACAATACGTTGTTTTTATGATATTATTTACTGCAGTTCATCAGCAGTGCTATGGTTTTAGTGTGTGGGTTTTTAATCATATCTACATAAATCTTTATGTTCAGAACTTCCCATGTTTCAGTTATTGCAAAATAGACTGGAAAACCTAATTACGAAGTCTGATTCAGAACTCTCAAGCGTTTGATACATATATAAATACTCTGTGTATCTGTACAGTTTCTGTATGCTTATGTATAGCCTGAGATAATCTTGTGTTCCAGCACAAAGTTTCTGTCTTATTTTTTGCATATCAGGTATTTCCTGCAGCCCAGAGATAATGGTAACAAGTCATTGAAACCTGATGACCTTGGTTCCTTAAGGTTAAATGTGGTTTACACAGAGGACCATGTTTTTTCCTCAGACTATTACAGTCCCCTGAGAGATGTCCTGCTCAAATCTGCAGATGTTGAGGTAATTTGCTTGTACTGTTTGTTATTTACTTGCAGATCATCCTCACAGGAGTCTCTGAATGTTTGTCACTATCTTGCTGGCTCTGTAGTTGTGTAATTACCAGAGAGGTCAGCTCTTCCTTTTCAGACCTCAGTAACTTGTCAACCTCTGCTGTATCCCTGGTGCTTGTTTTCAGTCCTTGTAGAGATCTTTATCTGCATGCTGTATGGTGGGTGAAGGCACACCCAGGAAGACAGTGGTTTTAGAAACAGCATATTCTCTGTGACTTTTTAATTTTACGTGGGAAAATGCCAAGTAAGCTTCAGTTTGATCAATTGTTTTCCTTTACTGAAGAGGAACAGGTTTGTTTGCATAATTGAGAAAAGCCCAAAACAAGAACTAATCCTAAAACATCAGAGTGTTGCACCATGTGTGCCCCTATGTATACTTTTTACAGTTGTAATGGTGCTTTTGTTTTTTCAGTACAAGAACTGGGTTCTGTACTCACTGTGACTTGAAACTGTGAAGGGTTAGATAGAATCCTTCCTCTTCACTTGCTTCCCAGGCAAGTGACATGTACTGAAACGACAGCCATTAAAAATGTGGGGAATAATAAAAGAGTGTACTGTAATAGTTTTTAAATTGCTGCCCTCTTGTGACCACAACTTACAGCCCACAACAACTGGGATGTAACATCCTCCCACATTATGTACAGACATTTGGGTAATGGGGCATTGCAACTGTTGTGTGGGGTTCTGCATTAAGAAGCTAATGGGAAGAGAAAGAAAGAATGCTTGTTCTGGAAAAATTTCTCACAGTTTTTATTTTCCACTGTTCAGCCTGTTTCAGCATCAGCTGCACACATTTTGGGTGAAGTTTGCAGAGAAAAACAGGAAGCGGCCATACCTCTTGTCAGACTTTTCTTGCACTATGGCAGAATTGTGCCTTTCATAAGTGCCATTGCAAATGCTGAAGTGAAGAGAACTCAGTAAGTACCAAAAAACAAGCTGCTATAAAATATACCTAATCTGCATTGACTAGTGCTAGAATCCTTCACTCACTTTCTAGAAATATATAATTTCAGAAGCAAATTTCAAGATGGTTCCTTTTCTTACTAACTGAGTGGCAGAGCTCTTTATAAATTCTTCGCTGCTCTCAAGAGCTGGTGATTTTGACCTTTAGGAGGAGTTCCCATGATTTTTTGTGAAAATGATTTGCAAGACTATTCTAACGTCTGAGAGCAGGGATTTGCACTCTTCTCAGTCTTAAGTGTATTTGACAACTGAAATTCTACTTTACCTTCAGCTCTTAATATGAAATCATTTCAGCTTTATTGTGTTCTAATAAATCATTTAATGCTGAGTAAGTTTTGTTGAATTTGTTCAAAACAAGCAAATTTCTTCCTAATCGTGAATATTTCAGTCAAGCTGTGTGCCTAATTTTTCCAGTTAGAGGGTGAAGGATCAAGAATGGGATTGAATTTGGCATGGGACAACAGAAAATGAAGTTGGGATTTTTTGGTTGCTTCTTTCGAGTTCCTTGTTTGACTTAGTGGGGGGCTGATAGTTCAATAGTGTAAGATCTAGTGTTCACACCAAGCAGGTCCTAAAGAACATTTGTTGCCACAAGCCTTGTGCCTGTGTAGTCATGCTCTTGACTAACAGTAGAAGAGACAATTGGAAGTCAAGCGGAATGACAGATACCGAGTGTAAACTTCCTCAGTACAAAATAAAGTCTTTGTGTGGGTTGGCTCTTTTCAGAGTGTCTGAGGGATCAAGTGTTTTCCTTCCTGTAGGTAGGTGTATTTTTTCTGAGCTGCAGGTTGGCTGAAACAGCATGGTTGCTGCAGCATGAGGAAACCTGCGGCTCCCTAGTCAGTTACGTTCCTCTGATAAAGCAGCAAAGATGGTGTTTGTTTTCAGGGCTTTCTGGCATTTGTAACAGGCAGTGAACTTACTTTTTTTGGGAAACAAAATGATGAATCCAGCAAAGTAGTTCATCCTGGTACTCACTGCTTGTAAATGAGTACAACTGTAGTAAGCTGTAAAAACCAGAAAATATATCAGTGTGTATATAAGAGCAAGCAAATAACTTCAGATCCAGGTTTGATCTGCTGTCACGAAGCACAGGTTTTGATTGTATGCATTGTAGATAAGATTATTGGTTATGTACCTATTTGTATAATGTAAATCGCAAAGCAAGGAGGTGCAGGTACATGATAGAGCAGCTGGCTGAAGCTTTGTCGGTCATGGAGGCCATATGTCTAGTACAAGATGAGTGCAAAGAGCTTTTCAGAAGAACCTGAGAGTCTGCATGATGCCACCTTGCCACACAGTTCTCAGGGCTGAACTGGGATCTGCACTGTGTTATCACAGAACGCTGTTCTTTAAGTCCCTTAGAAAATATAGCTATGTCATTGGAGCCTGTGTTTTCTTCCTCCTCCCAGCTCACAAGTACTTATTTTGTAGGTGGAAGTAGTAGGTCACGTGTAATGTCCAGTGTAGTTGTGAGACTAAAATCACTGCCTCTTTCCCCTATTCAAATTAGCACTGTTCAGACATGTTTCCCACGTTTATATTACAGACCTCTTTGGTTTGAGCCTGTGTGTGGCTGTGTGTTTGGACAGTGCACTGAGCACATGGTGCTAATTCAAAGGAGATCTGTAGTCCCTCTAGATTTTCCAAGGCTGCCGCTTTTCGCTTATAACCTGGAAGTGCACTAAATGCTGCATGACTGCATTTAATGGCGGGCTGGTGTCAAAGGGAGGTTTTGCTTGTGTATTCAGTCCCAGGATTCTGTCACCTTTCACTGCTGCTTTTATTTCCATGTATTAGCAGTTCATTACAAAGATATTAAATTACAGAAAACTGTTCACTTCCAGAGATCCAAACACCATTTTCAGAGGAAACTCGTTAACTTCCAAGTGCATTGATGAGACAATGAAACTGGCAGGGATGCATTATCTGCAAGTTACACTAAAACCAATTATAGATGAGGTAAGAACAGTTTAGACTGGTAAAATGTCATTGTAAAGGCCTTCAGGGAACAAGTGCTGTTTATTACTTTGCATTTTAAGAACACTTAATAGGAATAATGCTTAGTAGCCTGTTTCTGCATTAAACTCATGTGTGCTGGGTTAGCCACTTTGAGTTGCCCAATTCAGAAACAGTTGGATTGCATTAAAGGACAAAGAAAATTTCTATTTATTAAACTACATTACTCTGTTTTATAAAAACTAGCATTTATTGTTTCTGAGAAATTAGTAAATAGTATATACAATAGAAAGCTGTTGTGAAGCTGTAAGTAATGCATTTCATCCAGTGGCTATAAAGGGATACAGTTTTTCTTAGATAACTGTGCATGTGATGCATGTATTGTAGCAATGGTTTATTATCTATCCAGTCCAGAATGGTGGGTGTGGGTATTTTAGTGCAGTAATTGGGCAATACTTTCAGACCACAGACTTCCTTTAAATGATTTGACAATTTCTTCAGCTGTTGTATTAATGTTTCATCAGAAAATGTCAAGTTTTAAAGAATATGGATATACTTTCCAAGTTGACTGTTTTGGAAAAATAGGAATTTTCTTGAACAGCCTTGCTTGAGAGAGTCCAAAGAACAGTTCTGCATTTCAGTGGAAGGAAAGGGTAGAATTAATTAATGCTACTTTTTGGAAAAAAAAAAAGAGATCACGCATAATTTACCTTTGTTGTCAAAAGAAAAAGTACTGTTTATCAAGTTGGCTTTTGCATTTTACCTCTTTTCGAAAGCTAGCAGATCATGCTTTTTACAAATCTTTTTCTACTTGTAGATAAACTTATCAATTGTTCGCTATTTTTTTTTTCTAGATCTGCCAGGTTCATAAACCTTGTGAAATTGATCCTGTGAAATTAAAAGATGGTGAAAACCTGGAAAATAACCGGGTATGCATTAGATTTTGAAGGCACAATCTCTGTTTATGCCATGAAGTTTAACTGAGGTCCTCAGAAGTTTGATCTTGCAAATAATTTTGCCATTCATTAGAATACACTGTAAGCTTTCTTGACATCACCCTTATAAATATTTTACAACACCTTTACATTATGCTATAAATGCAATACCTATAGAAAGTTAATGAATTCTGCTGCCCTGAGGACAAGGATAACTTAGCCTTTGGCTAGCCTGAAGAAAAGGAGGCTCAGGGGAGACCTTATCTTTCTCTGCAACTAAAAGGTTGTAGCAAGGTGGGGGTTGGCCTCCTCTCCCAAGTAACAGGTGACAGGATGAGAGGAAAAGACCTCAAGTTGTGTCAGGAGAGGCTTAGATTGCATATTGGAAAAAAATTCTTCATTGTAAGGGTGGTCAGGCACTGGAACAGGCTGCCCAAGGAAATGGTGGAATTGTTATCCCTAGAAATGTACAAGAGGCATGTGGATGTGGCACTTGGGGACATGGTTTAGTGGTGGACTTGACAGTGCTGGGTTAAAAGTAGGACTCAATGATCTGAGAGGTCTTTCCCAGCTTTAATGATTCTATGATTCTGCTGATGATGTAGTAAACAGTGCTTCAGGAAGGAATGATGTGCCACACAGCTGTATCATTTAATGTTTGGGTTGATACAAATGATATTTTTACTCTTCTACATAAACATGTGTATTTCCCAAACAGTATAATTGCGTGAGAGTTTGTTTTTCAAGTGTATATGTTGAAAGTGGGAATCTTTTAATGATGCCACTATGAATAAAACCAGGAATAGTATCACTTTCCACAGCAGAAAATTATACTAATTTTGTCATAATCATTGCATTTTTTCAGGAAAATCTGAGGCAATATGTTGATCGCATTTTTACTGTAATTACAAAATCTGGTGTAAGCTGCCCTACAGTGATGTGCGATATTTTCTTTTCACTGAGAGAATCAGCTGCCAAACGTTCCCAAGGTGAGTTTCTATATATTATTTTATTTTACACAACTGATAGCTTTTAAACATAGATGTGGTCTGGCAGTCTGCATGATCCCTGTTGGATTTAGTAATTGAATACCAGCTTATCCAAAATAATATTTGCAGTGTATTAATGCTGTTTTTTCATTGATTATTCATTCCACAAAGAACATGATTTTTAATGATGGCTTGAGTTTTTTTCTTACACATTTCTCAAAGGAAAACAGCATTTTAAAAGATCATTATGATATGTGTTTATAGGTTCAGTATTTGCAAAGTGTACTTAGTTTTCACATGTTCAGGGTTTTGTAATGGCCCATTCTACAGATTCCATACAGTGGAATTACTTTCTGCTCATATGTCAATCTGTAATAAAAACCAGTCTATAAATTGGAGTTACTGCAAGCTCATTGCTCTAGGAGCCCATGTGCTGCAAAGGTTTTCTGGCTGTCAAGAGAGAGTTGTTTGCAGTCCCTCCAAGTTGTTTTGACTCTGTGCGAGTAAGTGGGCAATGTAAAACCAGAGCTGAGCAAAACAGCCAACCTATGTATTTTCAGGAAGAGAAGCAGATTACATTAAGGAAGTTTTAGAGACAGTAATACTAATTCAGCTTTAAAACAGTCGCTTTGGAGTAGGGAAGCTCAAGCAGAAAACAATTGACTGTGCTGTCATGCTCTTTATTTTATGTTAAAATAAATAAGTAAAATGTATTTTCTGTAACTGCCAACTGGAATAGATACATTAGGAATCTGTACAGCACTTGTGCTCAGGGCTATAAGTAGGTAAGTGAGCGTTGGCTTCTGTGCTGAACATTTTATAAACTGTGTAAATTATTCATCATACTTCAGTGCATATATGGAATAGCAGATGTCTATGAAATTCCCTGTGTGGTGGAAAAGTGAATGGTGTTCTTGTAGCTTGTGCTGTGAAACTGCATATTTTTTAAAGAGGCTCTCATTGACGTTTCCTTGGGTTAGGCTAGCTGATCTGTCTCCTAATCCTCTATCATCAGTTAATCCTGTAACTCACAAATATATACATTATCCAGCACATGCTCGAGTTAGCTCTCTCAAGGCTCTCTGATAATTTCAGGAGGCTTTTCAGGAAGGATTATTGAAATGCTGAGTAGAGGCCTTTTTTTTTTTTTTTAATAGGTGACCTAGATGTAAGGTATACAGCTGTCAGCAGCTTTATTTTCCTGAGGTTCTTTGCTCCTGCCATTCTTTCTCCAAACCTCTTTCAGCTTACACCACACCATCCAGTAAGTACTGTATCAGTTTTTTTTTCTAGCTATGTTTATGGTTCTGTCACCATAGTCTTGTCTATCGAGATTCTTCCTTCAATTCTTTTAATAGCCTTTAGGAAAAATACCTTTGTTAATTCAAAGATTTGCTGTATCTGTCTTGGATGTGAAGCACATATTGTATGACTTTGTATGTGAACAACTTAGGAGATACTGGAAGAAGAGTGAAATTTAAGGACGAACAAGGTAGATGGTCTAAGCTACTGTGGAAAAGATAGTCTTTGCTTTCGTTTTGCTGCATCACATTAATGCTGGATTGACTGTCAGCAGTGTTGGAAATATTTTGGATGTTAAGCAATGTACACTAGGCTTCTAGTAGTTGTTCTTATTGAGAGTGGGGAGGACATCAACAGCCTTGTTTTTGTTTTGTGAGTTACTGCCTTTGGATCTCTGAAGGTCAGTAGGGTAGCTGTGGAAGCACGATGACTTAAGAGTCAAAAACCTCTTAAAGTAAAAGCAACTTTTTTCCTGCAGTGTTTTATTTGGGATATTTTCTAATTTTCTGTTACTTTTCTGCAAATGAAATAAGAAGAAATATAGTTTGCCTTCCTCTATTAATTATTTCAAATAGCTAGTCCATATAATATTGTTCTCTTTCCTAGGATCCTCAGACTTCTCGAACTTTGACACTTATCTCTAAAACCATTCAGACACTAGGCAGCTTATCAAAATCTAAATCTGTAAGTATGCCATTTTCATTTAATGGCTTAATTTAGGAAAGTGATTTTTTTAATCTTTTATCATTAATTGTAATTAAGCCTTTAAAATGCTTGAGTTGCACTAGGCTTATGCAAAACTGGTTATGCTTGCTTTGATTATAAGCCTCTCATGCTTAGAGGAAAACTAAATCTGTCTTAATCTGAACTAGATTTCAGTAAAGCAAAATTGTATGACCAACCTAGAAGTCTGTTTCAGAACTTTTCATTCCTTCTGCTGGAAGAAAGACAATGATCAGGAGAACCTGTGAAGTTCTCTGCTTATCTGTGATACATGATTAGCAGCTCTACAGGGCTTTACAGATTGTTTCAGCATGTTAAAACTCAGCTGAGAAGAGTCACCCAGTAAGGGGAAGGGCTATACTTTCCTTTTCATACCAGTTCAGTTTTCTGTCTGTCAGTGGTGAGATTAGATCTAGATTCCCATTCTCTGGATGTTTGATTAAAATAAATGTACCTAAGGCACTGCACTGCCACAACTGGTGGTAATTTGGGGTGATTGGGGTCTTGTTAGGATTCATACAGGCAGCTTTAGGTGACTGAGTACCTCAATCATGAATTCTTCAAGACAGTAGAATTCCTTTTCTTACACTTTTTGTCAGGAGGAAAATTAAAAGCTGAAGCAGAATTTTGAAGCATTTGAAGAATGCATTATTAACTGTGGTAACTGAACATTTGAAATGTATTCTGCTACCTCTTTGAAATAAAAGCTTGGTACTCCTGAATGTGTGCTGTATAACATGAAAGTAGCACTTTGCTTATTTTACTTCTGGCCAGAAAAAACCCCTGTCTTACCTGCAGTGACTTTCCTCCTGACCTACTGCTGTTAACAATAATATTTTCTGTATAAACTGTATTATGATATGCATGGTTTTGGCTTTGTATTTCAGGCCAGTTTCAAGGAATCTTACATGGCTACATTTTATGACTATTTCAATGAACAGAAATATGCAGATGCAGTAAAAAATGTAAGTAATGCATATGAAGGTTCTAAAAATCCTACTGTGTTGTTGAAGTTGAATCCTGGAAAGCAATACTGTTGGTAAACCAGGAAATGTGTTGAGAAAAGTAGACTCCCGATAACTCATATAAAAGTAACTTTTATCAAATTACATGCATGTCAATAGTAAAATCTCTTTGGATCTATTTGTAGTTAATAATTAGTTTGGATTAACTAGCTGCTGCTTAGAGCTTTTGATATGTGTGTACTTTGTAGAATGCTGCAGATCTTTGAAAATTGCATAGTCCAAAAGGAAGTGAAAGATCCATATAACAAAGGAGAAGCACGAGAGGTATTGGGCATCTGCAGTTCTACTGCTTAAGAGTATTTGTGCTATTTTTAGGTTACAGCCCAGGAAACTCCCAGATTCCTCAAGCTTGTGCCGTTACCTTCTGCTTAACTGCTTTTACAAGCACACTCTTGTAACTCTGTGCTGTGCAAATGTTAAAGATTTGAATTTGGGTGGTGTGGTCCTGGTGTTTTTATAATCTGCTCTTTGTTCACCTTTCAGTTTCTTGATCTAATTTCATCTTCGGGAAGAAGAGATCACAAGAGCATAGAGCAACCAATATTGCTTAAAGAAGGGTAAGTATGCATGTGCAACAAAACCCTTTACTTGTGTTCTTACTACCATTCTAAGGCAGCTATCTCTTTTTCTGCCACCCCTATTCCATCCATGCATTCAGAGAATGTAGGAAAATTCTTGTGTTGCAATTTCTGCTCTCTGTGGTTGCTATAGCTGATTTGAACATATTTTCATTTGGTTTAAGCATATTAATATAAATGTGTTTTGAAATAAGTGGAGGAAACAGAAGCCTGTAGAACTTAATCAGCTCAACTAAGGCAAAGTAAACTTAAATTAGCACTATATTAAAATCAAGTTGGGGTTTTTTTCCTGAACTCCAGTGAATAAAAGCTGTAAAATTCCACTGTGGAGACAGATACTGAATAACTTAATGAGGGCATAGCCTGCAAATGGAATTTATTTTGCTGCCCTATAAGATCCATATGCTAACTATTATCATGGCTGTTTGAGGAAAATTTGAGATGCACTTGGAACAGTTTCTAGTTTTAGTACCTTTCCTTTTTTGGGAAGCATGTTCCATATGCTGTGTTAGTTTCAGATACCAATTGTTAACATTTTTTGTTACAGAACTAAGTTGTTAAGATCATCTAAGTACACTGAAGAAACAGCTTCTTTGAGCTGAAAGGAAGAGAGTAAAAAAAATCCAAATTCTTGTCATAGCTCAGGAAGCCCAAATACTGTTTGAAAATAAGCTTTCATGGTCACTTTAATGCAAAAGCCACGTTTTTAGTGAAAACATGCCTACCCCTTCTAGTTAACCTTGACAGTTCACTTCTGCAATAAGCCTCTGTCCTTAGAAGCAATTTTGTCTATTTTAATTCCATATGTATATCATTCTTTTGGTTTTCAAAATAAATTTATAGTTTGTAACATTTACCCTCTAACTGTAAAACATTTTCTCTGCCTCTGTCTTTCTTTTGCTCTTGTCTGATTTTTTTCTGTCTTTTCTTGCTCGGCCTGTGGCTGCTGTTGTAAGGACTCTTAAACTAACAGTAAAGAAAGTTGATGGTAATAGTTCATGCAGGTAAGATGGTAGAGGCAGTTGCTGCTTTGCTGTAGCTACTGGCTGACAGCATGTCCTTTGCAGCAGTAGATTTGTCTGACTTAACTTCGGGGAGGAAGTATTCTGTTTAACCATCCTGAAATGCCTGTGTAAACCCAGCAGAGAACATTTCGTTACCCATTTCTTGATGTTGACTTTTTTTTTTCTTAAAACAAAAACCTGCTGTAAATAGAGAATAAAGGAGTTTTATCTGTAGGCAGAAGCACCAAGAAGCACCGTATCGATCCTGATGAACTTACTGGAAGAGATGAAGAAACCAGGCATTTTCTAGGCACTTCTTAAGTAGTATTCATGTAAATTGTTCTCAAAGTTAAGGAATGGCCTTCAGCAGTCTATTTTTCCCGATATTTTGCATTATTGCCATGTTTTGTTGTGGGGATTTTCACAGTCTTTGATTTGATTCTTCTCCAGATTGAATGGCTCTTTAGTGGGATTTCTATTTGCCTGTGCAATATTTTTGCTTGCTTTTGGTTTTTTTTAATCTACTTTTGCCTCTGTTAAGAGTATCAAATGGAAAGCAATAGCATATATACTTTTGAATGAAAAGATCAGTCATTGCCGCTTGGGTTTGCTGGCATCAATCACACCATCGCTGCTTAACAGCTGCCTGCCTGGTTCTTTCCAAAAGGAAGAGAATTGAAAGGAGAACTCATTATTTATGTTGTGAAAAGGGCATGTTGATACTTCCAAGCAAGGCTAATGCAGATCCAGACTCAGGTCTGCCATAAGCATGAGAAGAAACAGTATCTCCAACCACCTTGTACTGAAATGCGTTTAATCTTAGACTTTTTCTCCCTTGCATGTGTTTGTTCTGACTTCTCATATGTATTGCAATGGCTAGAAGCAAAGAAGTTGACCTTACAACTTCTGTGACTTTGAATGCTTGTCACCTATCTCTGGAAAAGAAAAGCACCTTTTTTTCTTGGCTATGTCAGCTATGAAGAATTTAATTAGAAATGTGCTCTTAGCTCTGCCATATGGACTTCGCATTTTTCAAAGAGGGGAGGCTCTGTAGGAGTTTGCAATTTTAAGTCACCTTTAAGTGTTGGCATGAGAAGGACTAGAAACTAACTTAAAGAACATGTTGTCCTGCCCAAGGAAATCAGATCTTCCTTTGAAATTTGCCTTAAGCTGGAAATACAAGGGCTATTGCCAATGGGCCTAGTGATGACTTGAATCACATGGTTTTATTAAATATTTCTCAAGTATTCCAAGAATAAGGACCAAGACAGTAACTGTCTGACCATTTTAAGAATGAGAGATGTGTTAACTATAACCACTTAAAAAAAAAAAAATCTGTTGCTCTAGACAGTGCTTGTCAGCTTTTCCCACACAACCAGCCCAGCTGGTTACAAAACAGTTAAAGTCTAAAGCAATTTGGGTTTCTGTTTGAGCTTTAAACAGACCTGTGGTTTGGTGAGATGTATTGTAGTTATTTGTGGCTGAAGATACCAGAAGCAAGAAACAACATTAGCTGTTCTAAGCATTTTAACTCTGCTATTGAAAAACCTTCAACCAAGTCATTCGCTGTTCTCTCTGTGTGCTCTTTGTGCTGTATAGTGCCTTCTTGATAAAAACTACTCTGTAGTAAGTAGCTTTTACCCATTCCATTATACAGTTCTGTATTTGGCACAATAGTTAATGCAGTGTGTAGAGTAGCTGTTATCAACTCTCTACTGCATATGCATACACATTTTTATCCACCAAAAGTGATGCTGAGCAGTATGAAGTCACCAAAGTCACACTGAAGCTTTTGGATTGATTTAGTGGTTAGGAAAGTGGTGGATGCATCACAGTTTCTCAGTAAACTCATTTCACAGTAAACTCATTCAAGTGTGAAATTAATTAAAACTGACAACTCAGTAAATGAACACCCCCAGTCTGCTAAAAAGGGGTGGGGATTGGGAGTGCTCTACCTTCCAGCTTTGAGATTACTTTGTATGTTACTGTAATCACATTTCCAACTGCAGTATCAATGTGCAATTGCAAATGAGGCTGTGGAACATCCTGATTTTGTTGCTAGAGCTTGAGAGTGATTAAAGCATGTAAGCGTACAGTCCCTGTGCTCCACAGGCTTTACACTTGCCTTTTAATTATTTAACATTGTCTAAACCTTTTGAACTTTCTCACAGCTTAAAAAAAATATAAAGCTTGTAGAGTCAACAGGTCGAGCTTAGCAGAGCAGTACTAACCATGTTCTGCCTTTTTTCTGCTTTACTAGGAAACCATTTAGCTGGATTTCTAACTGCAGAAAGGGCACAAACTGCAGCTCAGTTAACTAACTAGAAGTCAAGTTAATGTCTTGCCCCTCATCTAGATCTGGAAAAAGGACAGGCTTAACTAATAGGTGCATTAAACCTATCCAAATGTGACTCTTTTCCTTGGCAGGAAAAGACCTCAAGAATTAGAAAACACTCTGTGTCCCCTCTTAAAGCTTCGCAAGTTCCATGACACATATCTGTATGTGTGTGTATATGTATAAATCTGTGTACGTAAGCATGAATCTTTAAAATCTGGTGTATTGTAACAATTGATGCCCTGTTTACTAGGTTCATGATCAAGAGAGCACAAGGAAGAAAACGATTTGGTATGAAAAACTTCAAGAAGAGATGGTTTCGCCTGACAAACCATGAGTTTACCTATCAGAAAAGCAAAGGTAACAAAGGTTTGCCAGTCTTGTTTTGATACATTGAAGCAGAGATTAAACATAAGGATTGTGTAGGAGTAGAAGACTGGGATCTAAATCTGTAGCTGTAGAAGACACAGTGCAGGCAAGTCTGTCAGCCTGTATATTCTTGCTCATTTTCTAGTGTCTGTATTGAAAGTTAGAGAAGCTAGCAAATAGCAAAGTATTTGATAATATTTGTCTAATATCAGTTAAAAACATCATCTGTAGGTTTCACGATTACCTACATTGTCCTAGAAAACAAAACATACAGACCTTAAGCTGGGATTTGGGTTTGTATTGATCATTCTCAGATACGTTTCAGCATGTGCTCATAATTTCTGTACCATTGGCACAACTGGATGCAGTAGACAGGGATTTGCCTGCAGTGTTTGAACTTTCAAAATGTGTTTACTTAATGTTGCCTAATAGCAAGGATTTTGCTTTTTGCGAATTGTTCCAGTCTGTTCAGTAGTACATAACAAATACCACTTCCTTCCATCATATAAATACACAGGGAGTACGAAAGATAAGGAAATATGTTCAGATAATGCCAGTCATTATTTCACACTCAGCTTTGAGATCTTGCATCACCACTAGTTCAGTTCAGCTGACAGGAATGATTTATTTCATTGTCACCTTTGCAGTAAATATACTGTCCTGCTGCAGTAATCAGTTTCTAAGAGGTTTGCTAGCATAAGGCAGTGTGCAGCTGAAAACAGAAATGTACTTAAGATAATACTTAGAGACCATGCAAGCAAATCCCTGCTGAGTGAAAGATTTTCCCTCTTTTCTTATGCAGTCAAAATCATCTTCAAAGAGACTGAATCAGCCCTTAGAATAAGGGCAGAAGGTGAAGATGAGTTGTGAGTAGGTTGCTCATTATCTGTGTGTCTGTGTTCTACAGGTGATCACCCTCTGTGTAGCATTCCAATTGAAAACATTCTGGCAGTGGAA
The DNA here is from genome assembly GCA_013397935.1 of Dasyornis broadbenti. Lineage (NCBI taxonomy): Eukaryota > Metazoa > Chordata > Aves > Passeriformes > Dasyornithidae > Dasyornis > Dasyornis broadbenti. The sequence continues at coordinate 503,985 of VZRN01000659.1, read as the reverse complement.
AGACTAGAGGAGGAATCCTTTAAAATGAAAAATGTAAGTAGGTCATCTTCATTAATGTATTTGTTAGGCTGCTCTAGATCCACAGCCTAATCGCCTTTTTCCCTTTTGTAACCTGGATTGGATTTCTACTGAAAGATGTACAGCCACAGCTGCTTGTTCTGTATATAGTAGCAGGAGTTTCCAAAAGTACAGCCCATTCAGATTCTTAGCAGCCCAGTCAGCAGTCTTTGGATGTCGTGATCTGCAGCACACTCAGTCCTGAGCGCTGCTGATCAGCTGTCAGCTCTGTAATGTCACACACAGGTAAGATGATCGAGTCCCTGCCCTTTCTGTCAGGCCTCTGTGGTGGGAAGGAACTCGCTGCTTATAATTGTGAAGAATCACAACTTCTTTATTAGCTATTAGGTTTCTTTACTGGTTAATGAAAGTACATACATATATGTATTTATATATTTATATTTAATTTGGATTGGGTTATGTACCAGAACAACATCTGTGCTGTACTAGTATGGTTTACTGTTTTGACTGCCACATCAGGGAATAAAATACAGCTGTATTTTTCATGCATACTGCCTACTTCTATATGTAAGATTCACCATCCATTGTGTGAGAACAGACTTGATCAGTTTGGGTGTTATTGGGAGCCTTTTTCATACACCTCTGCTTGTTAAGCTGAGTCCAGTCCTTAAAAAATCGTATTTAAAATTAAGCAAAATAATAGCTCAGTGAGTGTTTTTTCCAGTTCTAAACATGTATCTACTACAGACTTATTTATACACACAAATGATTGTGACTTTTATGTTTTTCTGCCTGTAAGTCTTTCCTGCCATCTACGCTTCTTGTGAGCACCATGCTGGGCAGTGCTCAAACCTGCCCTAGATATTAGGTTCCTCAAACAGTTGTTTGTTAAACATGAAATACAGTTCTAGGCTCCTCAGTGTTTCCCAGTTTCAGGTATTATTTTGGTAGCATCTCTCTCTCTCTCTCTCTCTCTCTCTCTGCTAAAACACAGAGTAAATTTCACTTGCACCTGCTTCTAGAACACATCTCAATTGTACCGTGGTTTGCTCTGGTGTTTTATAACTCTACTACATTAGGCAAAACCCAACCAAGCTGCAAAATAATTGAAGCTATCAGAAGGCAGCTGTAACATGTGATGAACTGTTGCCAACTGCACTCTGCAAAATAACTTGATTGAACTGAAAGCAGCCACACAATTGAGATAAATCTCACTGTCTGTGGAGAGGAGCTGCGTTATAATTCTGTAACTTATGCTGTCTACTGAGCTAGACTGAGCATCCAAAATATGTCTTTATTGTGAAGATCCATTATAGGAAAAATATACTTTTATTGTTAACATCAAAAACTGTGTGCTATTTTGGTTGCTTAAATTCAGTATTATCTGGGAAATCAAGGTGACTACATCCATTCTGGAAAGTAAGATTCAGAGTCTTTCCATAAACAGTAGAAAATACTGTTACCACCTTTTTGTGCTAATATATTCCTATTTTCCTTGCTATACATAAATAGAATACTGCAGCAAGCTCCAAATTCTCAGAACACCACAGCAGATGTATTTGCAATGGATATTCCCTCATGGGTGCTAATTGTGATTACAGGTTCACATTTTGTATAAATACTCTCTGTGTATCTGTGCTCTGAATTGCACCAAGTGTGTCTTTCTCACTCATGATAAATCTGCCTGTCTGGCAGTAAGGCCGGTAGCCTTCATCATTCTTAAGGATAGTTTGGGGAATGTGAGGGTGATTTCAAGTATTTTTTTGGTCTTCTCTGTTGTTTGAGAGGCAGCTGGTGGTTTTGGTAGTGTAAAGGTCTTGCAATCACTTGAAATTCTTGGCTTAGTTGTGGGCTCCTCAGTAACAGTTGCCATATGTTGGATCACTTTGGTTGGTATCCCCTTACACAAAGCCATACTTCTTAAATCTGTTCCTTTGTTGCAAATGCAGGAGGCTCCATTTACCCCAGCAGGACATTAAAATTCTTTTTCCTGTAATTCTGTGTTAATAGAGGATTGAACTGCATGCTTCTGTCTTCCTTTTTCTTCCCTCCTTCCTTCCCTGTTTCCCAGACTCAAATTGAGAGTTATGTCTGGAAGAGTTTTGTTAAAAGCACTCTTTGGTGTGAAGCTGGCACTGCTGGACTGATCACACCAAGCAGCTCCTACACTGCCACTGTGTATTGAACCTTTCTAATTATTGTCTGATACCAATAGGGATACTTATACCAATAGGGAAATGGTCGTTTGAGTTTTCCCTTTCCTATTTGGAATGATGTACATCTAAAAGTGTCACAAAGGAAGAAAAGATTGTGCTTGCTACCAGTCTGCATCCTCCCAGCCAGCTAGGTGCAGAATTCAGGCCATTGTTTCAGGTCTATGTAACAAACAAAAGCAAATTTCAATTTTGTTGGGGATTTTGTTCTGGTTTATTGTTATTGGTTGGTGGTTTGTTTGTATGGTTTTTGTTGGGCACTTTTTTTTGGTATGTGTTTGTGTGTGTACCTCTCTGGTTTTCTTTTTAAAATAGCACAGCAAAATCAGCTGTTTGGAAAATTATATTCCAGATGATACGGGCAATGTAATGTCTAATGATCTGAATAATCAAATGAAGACGTAGAGGGGACAAAGATAACTTAGGCATACCTGAGAGAGAAGAAAACATATTAAAATTAAGTATTTGCAGAAGCTAGAGATAATGAAGGGAATTTACCTTTCCTAAATTTGCAGCTAGGATCACTAACTTGAGTTTAGGAATCTTCAGTGCATGATCAGTGTAATCAAGCAATAAGGCTGTGCATCAAAAACTTCCTTCTTCAAGAGGAGGAAAATAAAAGCCCTTTTAGGTTGCAAGCTGTTTTGAACAGGCAGGAGGGCTTTAGTTTAGATTTTCAGTGGCCGAGCCAGAATGCAGAATTAATGTGTAATTATTTAAACCACCTGATGTCAATCAAAGAGAAACAGCATTTCTGTGATTTTCTAATAGCACCTATAGTTGGGCGCAGAAGCATGGAAGTTACTGAAAGGCAAGAGTCATGCTGAAACAGGTAATTAAAGAACTAGAGAAATGGCAGTATTACAGTAAAGCTGTCACTAAGGCTAGATCCAAACTCTCGTTTTTTCTGCCTCCTGCTGACGAGCATTTCCATTCAGGCCAGCACTTTGTGTTCCTCTGTCAGCCTTCCAAAACTTGGAGTTGCAGCATTACTAAAATTGCTTCCCCGAGGCTGACAACAAATCTTGTTGAGACCCAAGCAGCAAGTTGATATTAGCTATTTGTAATCATCTCCTACAGGAATGGTATCTTACTCCTTGTACCAGGTGAAAGGTCTTGTTCTTTTAAGGGCACATTTGCTGCTTGGTTTTGTGTTGAAATGTGTTTATTGGTCCATTCTTTTAGTATGCTGTGTTTTTCCTGCAGTAAATTTTCACTCCAAATCTAGTCTTAAGTTCACTGACTCATTCTGGTGCTTTATTTTGTGGCTTATTTGCAGATGTTCCAGGTGATCCAGCCTGAAAGAAGAGTCTTGTATATCCAAGCAAATAATTGTGTGGAGGCCAAGGACTGGATTGATATCCTCACCAAAGTTAGCCAGTGCAACAAGAAGCGCCTCACGGTCTACCATCCCTCTGCCTATCTTAATGGCCACTGGCTTTGCTGTAAAGCTACTGCAGATAATACCCCTGGCTGCACACCCTGCACAGGGTAAGGGTTTGAACATGCCATCGGTGTAGATACTGCCATGGGTATGTGTGTCTCTGCCATGTGACTTGCAGGTGCACAGTTAACCAAGATTTGCCAGGTGTACATGTGTTCAAAGACCACCTGTTGGTATTCCTGATATTGTCAGTATCTGCATGTCTTGATTAAAATGTTGACATTTTTAGATTTAAAGATGGTGATAGGAGTTGACTGTGGGATAACATACTTTGGTTTTGATCATCTGTTATTAACAAAATTGTCAGAAATCCCTTCAATGTCCTGTTTGCGAATTCCTGAAGCACTCATCTGCTGATAGATTTAACTGTAAATTGATCTTTTCAGGGGGCCACTCATGCTCTCTCTTAAACGAAGATGTACTGTCTGGTTTGTAGGAAGCAATTTTCATCTAAGCTGAGAGAGGGAACAAGACTGTAGTGGTAATTACACTCAGAATGTAAGATCTGGGTGGTTGGAAGTTCAGTGCTTTGGCTCCTCCATCTGGTTGTGGCAGACTAATTCACCAAAATGTCTGGATACCAACACAGTCTTCTCTTTCAAGTCAGTAAAATGTGCTGGATAAATAAGTTTATTTAACTTATGAAGAAGTTTGAACTTCTCTTCTTTTGGGAAAAATAGAAGGTTTTGAGCTCTGTTACACCTAATCTGTTGCCTTTCATGAGAACTCACTTTTGCTTTGGTTTTCTTAAGTGCTTTATGTGCCATAATACACTGTTTAGCATACAACTTTTACCTCTCTTCCTGATGCCTTACAGAGGCCTGCCAGCAAATATACAACTGGATATAGATGGAGATAGAGAAACTGAGCGCATCTACTCTCTTTTCAACTTGTATATGCCAAAATTGGAGAAAATGCAAGGTGAGGATGAAAGATCATTGCATCTCCAATTCACTTACCAAGGCAAAAATACCTGTGAAAAGTTGTATGTTCTGGATCAATCAGTCTTGCAAATCACATCCTAGAACACAGTGGCCATTTTTTTCACTTTTTTTCCCCTTGTGCTGTCTTGAGACAGTTGTGTGTATTATTTTTGGTGCAGTCTCATAGTCTGTAAAAAGTTCTTTGCGTAATAACAGTTGTTTGAAATATGGTCTTAACCACATCATCCTAAAATAGCACAGGCACAGAGTGTTGCTTGGATGCTCTGAATTGACAAATCAGAGCCAGCCCTGAACCAGAGGTTTACTGATCCTGACAAGAAGCACCAGCAAAGCTGAGGTTTCAGTGGAATATGGTTTTGTGTTACCAGAAGTCATGTGCACATTCCCTGATTCAGATCCTAAGAACAGGCTGGATACAAATGGTTTCTTTGGGAAGGCTCTTTCAGAATTACCCATTGAGGATGAACTGTGGATGCCTGTGAAATGTTGAAAAGTGGAGTTTTGGCTGGGAAACCTTCAGGAGCTGAGGGAAACAGAGATGTGAAGGAAAGGATAAAAGAAAGAAGAGACAGCAGAGGAAGTTGGTACTCGTAGGCATGCCAAGAGAAGTATCCGGTGTACAGAGTGCCAGACTTGAAATCCCAGTTTAGCACAGGGAGTGGCGGGGAAGCCTTCACTGTGGCACTGATCTTTAAATAGGACTTTATTTTATTATATGAGATAAGCCGGTGGTGTCAAACACATAGATTGGAAAGCACTTCAGTCTGTTCCTGGCTGCTGTGCAGTTGCAAACTCAAGATCCTCACCACTTCCGAGCTGTCTGAACTGGTGCCCAGTTTTCCCCTGTTCCGAATCCTCACTGCCAGAGCCAGGATCGAGTTTCGATGTTGGGGAAAAGGACGCAGGTCTGGCACAGGCAGTGCAGCAAGGGGAAGGGAATTTGCAAGCAGTAAAGCTAGAAGGAGAGACAAAGTAAAATACTCTTGCCCCTTCTTTCCCCTTCTAATATGCTCGGCTACAGTGCAGGAGTTGATGACATGGGAAATACGTTGTGGGTGTTCATGTGAGATCAGTGTCCAGACCTCTTAGGAAGGAAGGATGCATGGTAAGATCAGAAGGTGTAGAAGTATAACTTGCCCCTTTGGATATGTCATTGAGCAGGCAGCCAGATAGTAGTCATGGCATATCCTGCTTATGCTTCTTGTATGAATCTTTTAGGGGTAATGTGGTAAAATATAGCTACTTCAGCCTGTAATGTTTTTGAATTCAATCTGCTTGGGGATGGAACTTGTCCCAGCAAGTGAATACTTGACTTTGTGCAGGCCAACTGTGCAGCGCAGAGGCAGGCCTGTGTCAGAATTTCCAAAATATGTGCATGGGGTACTGATAGTGGCATTTGAGATTAAAGCATCACCTGTGCAGCATAGGACAGCTTCCCACCAAGCCAGGAGCAGCTGCCAGGCTTGCTGCCCTTTCTGTATGAGACGAGGAGGGAACGGGCATGGGACAGCCTCTGTGCCTTCCAACAGCCCACAGTTTTGTGGTGGTCATACAGAAGCAAACCAAGAAACTGTATGGACCCCAGACTGAATGCTTTTAGTCTGCTTGTCTTGCTTTTTTCCTCCTGCCTGATATCTGTTCCTGTACTTTATTTTCTCCAGAGGCCTGTGGGAGCAAATCTGTGTATGATGGACCTGAAGAGGAAGAGTATTCTACATTCATCATTGATGATCCTAAGGAGACGTATAAAACACTAAAGCTGATTATTGAAGGTGTTGGAACTTTAGAGCAGGAGCATGCTCAGTATAAGAGGGATAAATTTAAGAAGACAAAGTATGGAAGCCAGTAAGTATGATGAGTCGTCCAAACAGAGGAATAGTCCTGGAAAATGGTATTTCCCTTGCTTACGCTCTGGCTTTTACCATATTTTGTTGAAAAAAAGATCCTGTGCTGGTGAGCTGAGCAGTTAAAAGCAGAAGGTACACGTTTACCAGCTTATCTTGGAGTGTTGCTTTAAAAATGGAAAGAGTGGCAGACACAGCCACATGACTATTTTGTGTACACATAAATAAAGTATTCTGCATATGGCTGACAAAAAAGAGGATCAATTCAGTCAGTTCTTCTAGCTGAAATAAAATGCAGTATTACCATTACAATTACAACTTTGAAAATCAAATTTAGGGAGAAAGTTCTTCTGTGTTCTCCTTTCTGTTCTGACATTTTCATGTCCTGACAGAAAACTCTACATGTAATACTGGTTTTTTTCCCTTTCTTTTAGAGAACATCCCATTGGTGACAAGAGCTTCCAGACGTACATCAGGCAACAGTCAGAGATCTCAGCGCATTCCATATGAAGTGCAAAGGAAATCCCAGGACAGTGCTGAAGTTTGCTCAGTGATGCTGAACAGCAAAGCAAAGGGAAGCCACACATGTAGCAAAATGTATGGATAAGTGTCAAGCTTGCAAACTTTGAGACTTGGTAAACGTATTCTCTTTTCAAGAAACTGTTATAATAGTTGCTATGCACTTTATTCATCTGGTTATTGACAGATGATAAAACCCTGCCTTCTAGGCAGTTGTCATGTGTATTTTTAAATTTGCTTTGGTTTCTTGGAATCTAGTGATCAGTTCAATGATCAAGGTGTGTGGACTTCATCTTGACAACTCCCATACAATTCCTTATGTTTTGGAAACCAAGCATGCTGCTAAAATGCAGCATTTTCTAGAATGGTTGTTTGTTACTGTTTTTTGTTCCTGATTAATGTGTATTATGCCACACCCCCTGCGTGCTCCCTTAGGAAAAGCTTAGTAACACTTTACTTTTAATGCCTGTGTTTAGAAAAGAAGCAGAGAAAAGTCCCTCTGGTGTAATCTTCTACGTTGTAGCTTGTATTCTGAGCAGGCCAAGAAGCAGGCCTTTTGTTTTTACAGCAGCGTAATTTTTGCTAACTGTGCTGTTTTTAATAGAAATTCAAATCTGAATGGTACTCTTGATATTTTTGAGATACTAAGTCATTTCTCCAGGCACATTCAGCAGAGCTTGGATTTGAAGATGCAATCTCAGTGGTATAATAAAACTGACTCTCATAAATATGAGTAAGAAAGAAATGAACTCGTGTCAAAGCCACATGTCTCTCTTACACAGTCCAGTGAATGGTAATCTTTAAAAGTCTGCCAGCTGAAAGGCAAGGTAAGCTGATTTTGATGACCTTTTATCACCACGGTGAGAAGGACAAATAGAATATGAATCTGGCAGCTGAGACATGCTGATTCCCAGGCACAAAAACCATCAAGATGGGTTTTCTCTGAAAGGATGTTTATGCACTGGAGTCCATGCTATCCTAGTACCACTTGCTTTTCTGGAAAATAGATTTCTACTTTTCCAAAAATGTTTTTAAATACTTTTTAAAAAAGACTTGTTAAACGATATTTAGTATATTAATATGCATAATGATAACTTGTTAATATTATGACTGTAGTAAAAATGGAATGAACTGTGTATCTCACTAATACCAACAAAAGGAGAGGAATAAAGATCTTCTAAATATTAAATGCATATTTATGTATGCTGTTTAGTTGTACATCGTAATTTTTCTCTGTGTAAGGGTCTGATATACAAACATCTGACTTTGATGGCTTGGCAGCCTGCATGAATGGACTTTAGGCCTCTGTGGGGTAGAAGCTAGTACTGGTTTTAAGCTGAGTTGGATCAGAAAACATTGAACTGTCGGTTTAATGTGAAGATGTCTGTGTCTTTGCTTCGAGTGTTAAAGAATAATTCTTAACTGTGTCCTCATTGCATCTGACATGATTTAAGATGGCTAAAGTACTTCGAATGCCTCTGTTTGTTAGTGATGTTCTTAGGAATTAAGTTTTGGTTTTGTTCAAATATGTAGTAGACCACCTTCTAGTAGATGATAAATGATCTTTTATTCATCTTCACTCAGCAGACTGGGGAAAGGGAAGTAATGAAGCATTGCAAAGATGCATTTTGGACTCCAAGCTTTTAGCTGCCATGAACTGCAATTTTTAACATGTATTTGTAACTTAATATTGTTTATAAATACTAATGACCTGTAATGTGTGTTCTACTTGCCAATTAAAACAAATGGTTTATTTCTGAAAACTGTGTGTGTGTTTGGAGTCTTCTTAAATTCATAGTGGCCATTGGTGTGCCTCTTGGCACAGCATCCGCTGTTCAGAGTGGGACCACGGATGGAGATCCTTGTGAGTGTAAACTGCCAAGTCCCATCCTTGCTCCTCCTCCCATCCCCATCCACCCTTTTTCTTGTGAGCATTGCACCCATGCGACTCTGCAGTGAACCAGACTGGGCATCTGAGCCAGCCATAAACTACCTCAGCAAAGAAAGCTCGCTCAGCTAGGTCAGCATCTTGAACTGGTTCCTTGAGCTACTGCACAATAACTGGGCTGAGACCATACTGAAAGCACAGGAGAAATGAGCTGAGCCCACAGCACCGTGCATGCCCATTGACTGATTGGCTCACAGAGCTATGGAACCACCACCCTTCTGTTCAGGACCTGTTCTGTGACAAAACCTTGGACATGCTGAGGTCTGTGCAAATCAGATTCCTGGAGCTTACCTGTCCTCTCTGAGTAATCTGGAGCACTGGCTCTGAGATGCTGTGTGATAAGCTGTATGCACTGGTTCTCTTGGGGAGTGTTTCCAGGAAGGCTGGGCAATGGCCACTCCAGGATGAAAGGCTGTTGACTGGCATTTAGGGTGTGTTCATTCAGCTTATGCTGAAGGTAATTCCCACTGCTGTATGGATGTCTCTTGCCAGAACCCAGGCATGGGTTTCTGAGAAGCTTCTGGGGACGAGCTGCTGCAGGCACGCTCGAGCTGAGCGACACCAGTGGTTTAACAGATCAACCACATCCAGGAACAAAAACCAAACTGGTGGTGGAAGACATATCACCAATGTCCTTGTGAAGGTGAACTTGACCGCAATTGTGTAAATGTGGGTTTTTGCTGAGGAACTGTAAACCTTGTTTTAAAAACAAAATTTTATGTAAGATGAGGTAGGAAACTGACACAAGATTCGAAAGAAATGAGCAGAGTTAAATGCAAAATTACTGTAACACAGTTTCCAGATATGGCTCTTTTTCACTCAGTCTCATTCAGAGTATACAATAATTTTTTTCTCCTGCTAACATGTCTTAGCATAAGTCAATAGGAAATCTTTGAAAGCTGCTTTTCTTACAGCATAACTTAACATGCTTGGTGAGGGGGTTGTGTTAAAACTGGGCTTCCAGTACTTGTTTAGCCTCCGTCTCCTGTCTGTCTGCAGCATATGTTTCTGATGTTATCTTCAGAAGCGCTCAGAAATCCTGCCCACAAGAGAAATAGCTTGATTGGGAAACTTGGGACAGCATCCCTTATGTCTGGAATGAATAGCAAAAAAAGAGCATAGACATAAGTAAGCATGTCAGGTCAGTTTTCTTTCTTTCTCTCTCTATCCCAGGCTGAAAAGCAACAAAATTATTTTTGACAGAAAAACTAATTAGAAGCTGGGCTGTTCTCTCGTGGCTCTCCTACTGCCCTGTGTCTGTTTTCTCCCTTGCTGAAGCAATGTGCTAGGGCAGGAGTGTTGTGGTTTCAGGACCCAGATACCTAAGTCAGCTGGCTGTGTGACACACCTGAACTTTGATGTGATTCCCATCCCCTCGCCGCAGTATTCTGTGCAGTTTCAACTTTTTTAAAGGGCTGCGTGAGAAGCTCACCTGGATAGCAAGAGAATGTGTGGAACCCTTGCCAGTCCCCATCATTAGGCCCAGGAAATGGGTGCTGCAGGAGGAATATGGTGTAAGGACTGACAGTTGGTGGTGCTTGGAGACAACAACAGCATCTTCCTACGAGCCACCTTCTGTGTATCCATTGCAGCCGGGCTAGCAGGGCTGACTGAAGACAGCATTTCCTTCTGGCTCTTGGACTACTGTCATTAAACCGTAAATAAATTATTCCAAAGTTCAAGTGGGTACTGAGGAACAGAGGAAGTTTTAAGACAGAAGCACTGTTCTTATATGAATAGGGTTCTGGATTTCATCTGTGTAAGAAAAGATTGGAAAGAGACATCATGAATCAATTGTTCTCGATTCCTAAAATAAAACAGGATCCTAGGAGATTAATCTTGAGGATAGAAACCATCCCTCCTAACTTGTGAACAAATTATGCACGCCTTTCCATTTCAATCCTTATTTTTCATGTACTCCATTTGAGCCACTCTGATTTACCCGAAAATTTAAAATTGTCGGGTTTACTGGTTTTGTGCAGAGCTGTCACTTTTAACCACAAAGTTGCCTGGTGTTAATAGGTTTGCCTGCAAAGATAAGGTGGAAGTCTTGATTAAACAAACGACTCACCAGCAGCCTGGGCTAGATGTAAGGAATGTTGAAACGGTTAAAATGGAAATTGGCTTTTTACTAATTTGAAAACATTGGCTATGCTAATCTTAACCAAAAGCATGCCCTAGATGACATAGGTCTGATTAGTGTTGAGAACAAATTCTCTCTACAAGTGTGGGGTCTGTGTGGTGTCTGACTTAACTTTGCTAAATTCATTCATCGTCTTTAACCTCTGTCCTAGTTACACTGTTTTGTCCTAAAGCTGTCAAAAGGAAAGATGTTTTTAATCTTTTTCTTGAGGCCATAACAACAGTACTACCTAGATATGGACTCTTACAGGCAAACAAGTAAGTTTTGATAGAGATGACCTCAGTGCTCAGTTTTGATAGAGATGACCTTTGGCCATCATGTACCAAAGGTATGAATTTGTAAATTTAATTGACTAAGAAAGGCACTTTGGATAAATGTAGCCAAGTACTTCTCTGGGGATAGAAACTAAAACTATAGTCATCATGTTTGTGTAGAGAAATCTGGTGATGGGAATACAAGAAGTGAATTTTATGAATTAAAGGGGAAGAAAAGATACTTGGTGAAAACAAACAGTGCACAAAATAGGAAGGGCTACCCTGAAGCACCTTGTATTTTGCTTTCTTTGGCAAGGTTTTCCTGCATTTCAGCTCAGCTACAATTCTACTTCTCATTCTCTATAGAAGCTATCTTTTTGGCAGCCATGACAACCTATGACTAGAGAGGCTCACAGCTGAGAAAAGCAACTTTAAAAATAGACTCCTCTGTAGTGTCTGGAGATGCAAATACTTTGCCTCCCGCTGTGCCACGACATTGTGAGAACAACTCCATGGTATGTCTTCTCTTGTGGTAAGGCCCCCTTAAAGAGATTCTGTTGCCTGCCTGGCTGTGATTCTGCATCCCATCAATAGCACTGATGAAACTGAATTGGTGAAATAATTGGGAGTTTTTAGGAGGAGTTTTTGGAAAAAACCTGGACCGTCTACCTAATGAGATTTACAGCAGTCTCAAAAACACTTGCATCAGCACAGCTGATGAGATGAGGACAAGCCACCCGGACACTTTTCCACCAGAAGGAATGTGTGATAGTTGTTCTGGCACCCTCCCCACCAGCCCTTTGCTGCCTCGAGTCTGCTTGGTGAAGATTGTGAGAGGCTCAAAGGCAGGCTAGTTTTCCTGCTAGAGATCTGGGCTTGAGTCCCCTTTGTTTGAATATTGTCATTCTTTTCCATTTTGAAGAAGTCACATTAGTGTACTTTCTGTCAAAGAAGCAGGAAGAGGGAACAGTGAGCAAAAAGCCCTCATAGGGAGTAGCTTGTAGAGCACTCTGAGGGGACTTGGCATTGATTCTCACCGAAGTAGCTGGTGCCCAAGCTATTTTAGTGTCAGAGACTTGCTTTATTTAGAAGTTGTAACTACAGGAGAGGGGATGAAGAAACTGGCAGGTCTGGGCAGACAGTATTAGCCTCATTAAGAGGAGAAAGGTATGAAAATCCTCATGGGAAGGCAGGACTCATCTTCCTGGGCTGGCTCTGCTGTTTACGGGCCTGCTCAGCTCTTATGGTGGGACCTGACACAGTCAATGGAAAGCAAGGTCCAAGAGGCCATGGGCAACCTCAAGTAGAAAAATCAGAACTGGTTTTGTCCACTGGGCTCCCAAAGCTGAATAATGCTTTCTTAATCAAACTGTCCAGTAATTCATTTTCTCTTCATGTTTCTCCTGCCAAAGCAATTCCTGCTGCCAGGGAGAGCCGTTGTGTTCTGTTGTGTTCCTTCAGAGCTGAAAATCCTGTGAGCCACCATGCAGCCACGTGTGCATGGACCACCTGCAGCTCCCTGGGGCCAGCAAGGAGGAGAGTGGGTAACTTCCCTGGCTCCCTGTACATGGATGCTGAAGGACAGGGCTGCTGGAATCTCTGTAGGCAAGGTTGGCACAACTGCCTTTGCATGCCTTCCTTCCTTGGCCCCTCCAAAACTATCCCAATTTCTTCTCTCCACCTGGTGCCTGGAGAGAACAGATGGACACAGACTCTGCTTACCAGCACCTTCCTCTTGTCTCAAGTGCAGGCCCAGCCTGTTGCCCTTTCTGGTGTCTCAGACTTTGTGTTCACCATTGCTGTAGTCCTGGTTGCCATCACTAATCACCAAAAGACTCAGTATGGAAGGGACCTCTAAGGAACCCCTCATCCCACCTGCCTCTCAGATCAGGTCTTTTGACTGCTGATGGTACCTTTGTCTTTGAGACAGCACCACTCTCTTCACTCAGTCAAGGAGGTCACTTGGGCTGTGATATAACACTGCAGGAGAGGAAGAGCAAAGCTGGTGAGCTCTCTGGGAAATTTTATTCTTCCCTTACAATATTCTCAGTGCTACTTGGAGGTAATGGGGTATAAAGAGAAGTATTTCCATGCCACAGACAGCTATGCTAGCATCCTTGCCTGTAAAATTTCACTCATCTGAGTACTTGTGTGTGGCAGAGGCTGAGTGTTCAAAACCAGATGTTAGGGGCTTTGAAACAATGTAAACCAGAAGTGGGTTTTCTTTTGCAGGGGATGGGGAGTGATGTTCTGCTGAATATGTTCATACACAGCTCTGACAGCACTGTTAGAGTGTTTCTCAACCAGGCAATCTCAGTTCTCTTGTTGGCATCCATGAGAAACAAGATTTGTATTAATTCGGTAACAGCCATAAGACAAAGAAGATTGGATCTGTCTCTCTAATTGCAGATGTTCACCATGTAGATGCAGACATTTCAGTTAGTTACTCATCCTCCAATAGTCAGGGAAAAGAGAGAGGCACTTCTAAAGTGTGATTCACAATACACTTTAGAATATCTACTTTAGGATGAAATAAATCAAACCCTAAACAATTTCAGTTCTGCTCTGTAGACTGTAAAGTTCTTCTGCCACTCTTTACACATCCTCATTGTGCAGCCAGTGATTTTCTTGCAAGCCCTGGATGTCCTCACAGGGTTTTCCCTCTTGCCTTTGTTGCCACAGGGACGGCTGAGGCCGCTAGATGGGGGTGCAGGATCTCCTGCAGGATCTGTCCCACAACCGCAGGGCCCTGCTCAGGGTGTGCTGTTCAGTGGTGAAGCCGAACAGGAGGAGCTCTGGAGCACTTTCCTGGGACACCAGCACTGGCTCCGTGTGTTGCTGGCTCAGCTGGTGCCACACACTGTCCCAGGTGGCATGTGAGCCCACCAGGGGTTCCCACTGACTCTCCAGAACATGCTCTGAGGGCTCCAACTGGATTTTTCCTTTGCCTCCTGTGGTGGGACAGGACCACGCCTGCTCTGACAGCCCCTTATGCGCCATGAAGGTTGTCAGGACAAAGTGCACCTTCCCAAACGAACTTGGACGGGCAGAGTCTGAACAGGTCAGTTCAAGCCTTGCATGGCAAGTCCACAGTGCTTTCAATTGCATACTTGATGCCAGATAAAACAATATTCCTGCTTGGCATAGGGCAGCCAAGTATGAGAAAGGTAAATCCCTCCTGCTTCAGCACCATCAAACAGATCTAAACAAGGAGAGTGACAATTCTCATGTGGTACCAGTTAGTTCTAGAGCACCAAAGCAGCAATGAATTTCCTGGTTATTGCTTTCAGTTTACTTTGTACTTCTTGTATTGCATGTGTGGGATATTGATCTAATTTTTGAGAAACTCTGGTACCCTGATTTGCTATTCTATCCTTTTTTTCCAAAGTGCAAAGGGAAATGCACTTGACTGGGTGAGCTGCACATACTAATTGTTAAACTCACACTAGAAAATTACTGAGTCTCCAGTGCCACAAGTGATTACTGTGGTGTGGATCACAGAGCTACAGCTGGCCTTGTAGTCATTTCTGGGGTGGCTGGGAAGAAAACCCAAGGCCATAGGGCCTTACAGCACTAATACAGTAATCATCACATCCACGTTAGAGCTGATCCAAAGGATTTATGTTCTGAAAAAAAATAGAATTATAAATAACGTGAAGGATATGGCATTCCTAAATTTGGGAGTGGGTATATCATCCTGTCGTTTTTGCAAGCACTAGCAAAACAAGAATATTGTTATATTTGATCAATCTTGTGAGTTCTGAATCTTGTGAGACTTCTTTAGAGCTCCTCAACTGTCTGACCAAGAACAACTCTCAAGTACATCCTTAAGACACAACAAGCATCCTTTGTGCCTTACTGTTTTGTTTGCAGGGATCAGGTGGGGTTATCAGCAGTGTGGAGTCCTTAGTAGAGAGCTGCTGGCAAACCACCCCAGCTTCTGTCCTGGTGTCCAGGCACCAGAGAAGCTGGGCTGCCTCCCAGGCTGGACAAGGCAGCAGAGAAGGAACAGTGCTAAACAGGCATCCGTGTCTTGGGAGCTGCTCAGACCTGATCTGGGAAGGGATGTGGACCTCAGCTGGACAGGGAAGAAATTTTCCCCACCAGCTTTCTCTCATGTCTCCCTAGCATCACACATTCAGACCTCTTTCCTAGCATGCGTTAATCCAAACCTGACCTCCCACAGCCCCTTCAGCTGTCACTGACCTTCCGTGGCATGGGGGGTGGCTGTTGGCAGCTCTGCTGGAAGGAGCAGATCCTGCTCCCCACAGGCTACCAGCCATCCCTGGCAGGGTTGTGTAAGCCCGGGGAATTTGGCAAAGAGACATGCCCAGCTGGCACTGGGGAGGCTGTAACATGTGGCCATGGAGCACCTCTCCAGGGCATATCCTGGAAGAGGAAGCATAAATCCCACTGGCTGTGAGGCGTTCCCCCAATGCTCTGCACAGATCAGCTGATCTCTTTTTTTTGCACTGTTTGTTTTTTCCCCTGGAAGGCACGTGATGTGTGACCTGCAGATATCTCTTCTTAAGAAATGTTTGCCTGAGATTTGAGCCAACGCTTGGACCTAGAAATAGAGCGCTTCTCAGCCAGCTCCTCCTCTGCAACACCACCAACTGGACTGAAGGCTTTTGGAGGTACAAAGGGACTGTACATGTATCCTCATCACTGCATACAAGAGATTTCACCTCACAGAATCTCTGAGGGCCGTTGGTGGTGTTTCCCTGGTTAAGCCCCGAGCAAATCCCAAGCGCTTGCTCCTGAACATGATGTGTTCCTACTGTGGTAGCGGAGAAGCAGAAATGATCTGTCACTGCCTGTACAGCTCCTGACCCCAAGGAGCAGCTCCTGGAGCACGTCCAGGAGACGTGACTTCAAGGGCCCCTGATAAACTGTGGTGTCAGCTGAGGTAAGTCACTGGAGCTGTCATCATTCACTTCCCTTTAAACAGAGAAGGAACTGAGCATCCCATGATGAAAGGAAGGCCTGTGTGGTCTTAGAGCCTTTCAAATCCTACCAAAACTATGAGCTGGCATCTTAAAAAAAAAACAAAACAAAACATAGCATCTCAAAGCCCTGCTATGCACAGGTCAGCAGTTCTTAAACTTCTCAGTTGCCTATTCCATTTCTTGCTGAGAGCCACTGGCCCTACAAACTTTCTGGACAATGTCAGCTTGCATTTGTAAACCTCTGAGGCAGAAGGTGCAAAAATAGCCACAGACTCCATTGCTGCCACTGTTAACCTAAATTCAGTAGACACAGATGCAGGAGAATTGCATGGTGGATGTTGAGTGCCCCTGTCACATGTGAGCATTCAGAGACGCTCGCTCACTGCTGCTGCTGTCTGTGCTTGGTACCCAACAGCAGCACTACTGGAGCTGTGCAGTATCTTACCTAGAGGACTGTTTTTCACTGAGACATCCAGGGGATTAGCAGAAACGAAAGTATGAGCTTTCAGTCTGTGAGCTGGCCCTTCAGTGAGCAGGGTCTGAAGACACCATGTCTGTTGAGTATCAGAATTATGAAAGAAATGAGAAATCTGTCTTCCTCCAAAATCTCCCAGCAAACCTTCATGAGGTCAGGCTGCCAGAGGACTGATGAATGAGAGCAGTGCTGACCCGAGGGCTGCTACTTAGTCCTCAATGGTGCAGGGCTGTCTGCAGCACAGCTGCTCCAGCTCAGACTGAGGCATCCAAAATATATTCCAAGGTCACTATAGCTTTCCTTCCTGTAGGACTTGCCTCCACGTCAGCAGCCCTGTGGTGGTTGTCAGAACTACAGATAATTTTCCATCTTATAAAGCACAAGGTTTGCTGTAACATAGCGGATAGGCTGGGTAAAATCTCCCACTTACTCTGTGTTTCTCTTGTAACATTTTCCCCTCTCTGTCCTGCCTCCATCAATGGGGCTGACATGTTTTCTTCCTGGTTGTACCAGCATACATCTGCCAACAACTTTCCATGCTCATGGAAAGTCCTGCTGTATTCCTCAAAAGCACAATACTTTCTCTTGCTGGAACCAAATCAAGCACTCCAAAAAAAAAAAAAAAAAAGTGTGTGTATCAGATACATCATCATCAAATATTGGGCAATTCTTGTAGTGCCCCTGGCAGTGTTACATGGGGAAGTAAATATTGGTGGATCTCAGCACAGTATGTGTCTCTAGAAGCTCTGGAAAGCATAATTTCCTTTTCCTCATGTAAGTATCTTTTGGGGCTGAAGAATTTAATCTGATGTTCATACAGCCTCCTTGAAACACTAAAGGTAGTGTTTCTTTAATTGCCTTTGAGTGGGTCCATCAGCTGTGCAGCTGAGGATGGAAATAGCTTTTCATGAGACAGTCTTTTTCTATTCTTTTCCCTGACATCATTTTTGCTGGAGGAAATATGTTGTTCACAGCAATGGGCTTGCAGGGGACCAGCAAGGCATCTCTGCAAGCTGGACTTCTTCACTATGTTCTGACCAGTGGATTTTCTTGGCAAAGGTATACAAAAACAACACAGAGAGCTGCCTTGCAGGAAAGTGGATGTCCTGCAGGCCATGATCTGATGTTTTCCAGACAATGTCTGGCAGCAAATTGCACTCTTCTCCAATTCTTCAGTGTCTTCAAGAGGTGGATAATATAATCAAACATAGTTGTTCAAGAACAGATTTGACAGTACTTGCCTGTTTCTATTTTTTTTTTCATGTACTTAGCACAAAAAACACCACTAGGAGCTCAAAATCAGTTCCCAACTCAAACCTGTAAATGTTTCTTTGAACTTCTACTTTCCGCTTTGCAAACTGAGCCATTCTCTCTGCTCATCCGTGGGGACCTGTGTGGTGACGCTGGCTGAGGGTAGCCGTGGTCTGCTCAGAGCCTGGCAGAGTCTGCATTCACCAGCCCAGAGACATCTTGGTAAAGGTGTAACATCTGACCACATTGGTAACTATATGATCACAGTCAATAAAATGCTGATTTTCATGCAAGGAGTTGGAAAGATCACAGAGAGGGGGAAATGGCCAGGAGAGATTGGCATAGCCTGACTCATCACTAAGTTAGCACGGTGGCAAACCTAATTTCTTGGGACAGTCAATGTAAAGTGACAGGAAACTTGTGCCTGCAGAAACACTGCTTGTACAATTGAGGCAGGTTGGTTTTGGGTTTTGCTGTGAATAGCTCAATGGTGCTACCTCATGGCCAGAGAGAAAACTTCAGCCTCTCCTCGATTTCTTTTAAGATTTTTAATTTATCCTGTAATTGATAGACTTGCTACAGGAGTTTCTTACTGCTGGACAAATATCCCAGGTATGTCCAAGTATCCAGTTGCATACAGGGGGATTTTTTTTTNTTTTTGAAGGCAGAGCGCAGACTTAAAAGTTGCAAGGTTCACAGAGTACTTCTGTTGAATATAAAGTTTCCTTCTCCTGTTACCTAGCACAGTGTTGTACCCATCTCAGACAGGGAGCTCTTTGGCACAGGAGCAGCTTCTGAACTCTTGCCCAGCTCCCTGCAGAGGAGGCCACAGTGGGGCAGCCACCACAGCTGGCTGGCATTGCTGCTGACCCCTGCAAACACCATGCCCTATCTTGGGATAGAAAAAGTTAAGAACAAACCAAAAAGAAACTGCTCAAGGCCTCTTGAAAAGTTGCCAGTGAAAGCCTGATTGGTTTGGATTTTTTGTTATTTCTTCCATTGGATGCCAACTGTCTTCTTTTCAGTACTAGCTGGAAAAAGATCCATCACCAAAACATACTAGAAGTAACTCATGATTTGGAAAATTGATCTGGCATGGGAACCCCTCATTCCCTTTCACCACCTCATTTCCAGCCCTGATGCAGAGTATTTCTATGCTGCTAAATAAAAGAGAACTGGGGACCCATCATGAGGCCACTAGCTGTTACCTGCCCCATGCTGGGCAGATTTAAGCCACACTGATTGCTTTCACAGTGTATCACACCTTCCTTTGGTCTCCTCTGAACCCCAGGTGGTACCTCTTGGACCCAAACACGCTTGTGTTTTGCTGTCTGTGTTTGGTGCAAAGGGTCAGAAATACCACAAGGCCTCACAGTGCAGCCCCCAACAGCTGCTTGATAGCCGGACCAAAGGTGGCAGGGAGGGTATCCCCACAGTCAGCACTTTTATGGGCTAACTCCAGTTGCTGCAAGGAGATTCAAAGCCTCCATCTGACGGAGAGCAAAGCCTGGAGAGCTAAGCTTGATGTGGTTCCCCAATGACTGAGGCTCGCCGCGGCTCCTCTGGGAACAGCAGCCACCTCTGCTTCATCAAATTAGCCATGGGCCAAGAAAGCTTCTCTGTGGGGTAGAAGACAGAGTAATAGCTGTTCAGTTTGTGCACCAGAAATTAGCTCTATTTGCCAAGAGCTCCTTCAGTGGTTCTGAAAAAACTTAGAGGCATATTGCAAAATAGACCTCATATTGGACCTGACAATATGCAAGATTTTGGGGTCCTAGTGACAGAGACCCATCAGGTGTTTCTAAGAGAAAAACAGTCACCTTCTGGGGGAAATTTGTGTTGGGACCACTGTAACTGGTGTCTTCCTTCTGCTTTCCTGTGGGGATGTGGTACACATACCTTGTTAGCTGTACTGACCTGGAGCACAATCCTATCGAGGGACAGAGCCAAATTTCCATAATAAAGTGTTTGAAGCTCTTTATTTTGCATGAGGTTTTGTTTACCAGCATACAGGAGCTGGATGGAGGAGCCACAACTTTGAGTCAGCGCTGCCACCATCCTTGGAGCTGAGCTCGAGAACTGTCCTCCTCAAATGGATTCTGACTTTAATATTAGTTAGTCTTCTGACTTATGTGAAAAATACACAGGACTCCACACCTTTCACAGGCACTAAGAGCACTCTGTCTTCTTGAGCTTCCCTCTCAGCAGAGGCACAGGGCAAGAGATTGTACAAATGGAAGCAGGTCTGCAGACAAGGCTCCAAGCTGGTTGATACTTTTGGCAATTGGTAAGTGAGCATTTCTGTCTGACCAGAGCTTTGTCGTGTATCCCAAAAGCAGCAGTCAGCCCTGGAGATGTTTTCCCAAGCTGGGATCTGCTGGAGGAGCATCACTGGAAGGGAAGATATGTGAGGGATAAGGAAGGTTCACCTACCTCTCAACTGAACATGAATGAAGGCTTAGTCAGCTGAGGAAGGCTCCTCCCCTCTGGTTTGGGACCTTGAAGAAGCATTCAGTGAGTTACAGGAAGATTTACACAATGTCCCAGCATGGCCTGCTTCCTGGCTGTGGGGACACAGAGTTTCCAAGAATCCCCTGAGCTCATGTGAGAGGCACTGAGCTGCTGCCAGGCAGGAGAGGTGCTGGCTCTGCACATTCACTCAGCCACTGGGATGGGGGAGCTCAGCCAAAGTGCTTTTCTGGCACGTTTTTCTTTCAGAAAACATTGAGAAATAGAAATTTAAACTGGCAAGTTTGTCACTAGAAAACCCCATGGAAGAGGCTCAGTATTGCTCCTGTGGGAGCTCTTGACTGACATGTGGTGTAGAAAGTTTCAGTCTTTGGATGTGTTTAATGTTAGCTTGACTTCTTTTCTGTGGTGCTGATGCAGAGCGACACAGTAATTGTACTGCTTTTGCATAAGTGCAAAATCCTGGCAGCCTCAGCTTAAGAAAATAAAACATTAAAGTTTAGATTGCAAAATATGATCTAGTTCTTCTTGATATTAAAAAAATACTCAAGATATTACAGTTGAGAACAGGCCTTTCCCATTTTCTCCAATTTATCTGATTTGATGAGCTCATAGCTGCTTAAACAAGAGGGAGAACAAGGAATACTGAAGCTAATTAACCATAGAAGTCAGTATAGGACTCTTAGGCTGTTTCCCCAATATCACTGCACTTTGTCATAAATCTGTGTCTCTGAGGACCCGAGTGAAGAAGGCACACAGAGAGCATTTAGCATGATTCTATGTGAAAGCCAGTAATTTGGATAAGCAAATAGCATTCTCTATCCCACTGTTTGCCCGTGGCATACCTATTCCAACTGATAATCAAAACATGCTAGATGTAGTAATCCATTAAAAAAAAAAAAAAAGGGAAGAAGAAGAAGAAAAGAGGAAAAGCCCACAGGACAAACCACACAGGGTAAGCAGCCAAAAATACAAACCATGTTTGTGTTGTCTGACTCCTAAGCTATTGTCTGTGTCAGAGTGGGTTCCCTGCATTTATTTACTTCCACGAACAATAGTCTGTCTTTTCTTAGTGTCTTTCAGGAACCCTTTATAGGCAGTCATCCTCTGAGAGCCATCACCCTCCAGAAAGATCCCACAGCACAACAGGACCCAGGCTGCAGTGCTGCAGAATAAGGGTTTCTACTTGTGTGAGCCAGAAATCCCATTTTTCAAGAATGCTTCAGTTAAAACAGGTACAACAACGTCCATAACAGAAATAAAAGAGCTTCTAAATATTTTTCCTGATTTCTTTTGGAAATCAGAAAAAGCTGGGGTCCTAGGGGCATGACTAGTGGAGCCAGGAACTGTGAGTGAGTCCCTAGAGATTACAGATTGCTCACATTATATTCCCTGTCTCTGCTGTGATGAGTTTGTGTGTGATGTTGCCCTGGGACAGCCCTCAGTGGATCCCACTTGCTCAAGCCTGTGGTGCTGTGGGCATGTTTTCTCGCATCACAACGTGATGCTACATTGTGCTGGACCAGTGAGATTTTGGTGTTTTGGATAAGAATCAGTGGGTGACAGTCCTACTTTTCTCCTCTGAGCTTTCACATCAGCAAAACTTTTTTCCAAGCTGCTGATGCTAGGACAACTCTCTGGAAAGCTGCCCCCTGCAATCTTGCCTGAGGAAAACCCTTCTGAGAGCCTCCAGCTTGCTCTGCAGGAGCACTACATCAGCTGTGGTTGAGGCATGGTCCTGCTAGCATCAGGTGTGATGTGCTGCAGTGTGACTTTCTTCCCCTGGACACTGCACTTCACGTGCCTGATGGTGTTGGAGATGTTTCCTCAACTCATGGCTCATGTCCCCTGTTCATCATAGGCACTAAAAATCAGAGCAAATTTCACAGCCTAACTCTCTGCAATGCTGCCCTCCCATCACCAAACGCTGATGTTAACTCCAAGCAGAGATAATGCCTCAGTGGAAAATGCAGATTCAAGCCAGTTCTAAGAGCTTAATATTTTGCACACAGAGGACCTTCCCTCTGGATTAGAAGGTTAATGGTGACAGAAGCAAGGACTCCAGATGATCCACATCCCATTGACTGGCTAAGCTGGTTTCCTTCAGGATCAATGCAGGGAGCTTCAACCCTGCTAGAGGGCTGATGCTGAGCTTTTGTCTGTGCAATGTCCTGAGGGGTGGTCAGGTGGGAGCGCTCAGCGTACCCGCATATCTTCATATGCGCATCAAATGTGAAAGGAATACTGAAAATAAGAAGGTCTGTTCAACTGCAGCATGTGAATGCATTTGTATCTTTGGCAGTTGTTCTTGAGAGAGGTCATTAATCCTCAGATTTTATCAGGAGGAATCTCTCTCCTGTGAAAAATTTTGGTCTTGGGGTCATGTTACCAGATGCAATACTGAGACAAATTCCTTCCATACCTGTGGGATGGCAGCTGCTGCGGACTGTGTTCCCCTGCATTTGCATTGTTTTGGGGTCATTTGGCAGGCTGAAAGTTTGAACCCTTTTAAAAAACCTATGTAACATAGCTGATTTCCTCTGTGCTACAGCAAAAAAGTGTCACTGAAGAAGTGTCCTTTCAAATCCATGTTTTTGATGTTACCATCAGTTTTGTTTTCCTTTTTGGTTTCATTTATACTTGCTACAGCATCTTTTTTCTTATTGTGTCCAACAGAAACAGGCAGCACTCCAGGTCAGGATGAGATGCTATTAGAAAGTAGCCACGTTAACAGCGAAGCATTTCCTTAGTGCCAGACATTCATAACCATCCTGCCTTAAAACACTCAGTTAATTATCAGATAAAGCCCAAGGGATCAGCCTGCAAGAGTCACCCATGGAAAGTGCTTTGTGACCATGTCTGTCGTGTGTGTGGCACTATCACTTGATCCCTCTCAATGCCCAGGTGAATTGGTGCCACATGGATGTAAAAAACAACAAAAAAAAAGTTCTGTCGATATAAGTGTTCTCCTGACATGAAAGCTGGACTGGGTGCATCTTCTGGAGGATGGAGAAAACCCAAAGGTAAGAGAAACATCTCCATTCCCCCAATCCCATGCCACACACCACAATCTCTCTCCTTTTATCACCTCAGGCTTGGTTTATGTTTAGACTTAGTTCAGCAAAAAAATGATCTCTTGTCAGGAAAGGCTTTTTTCTCTGTCATGCTGGTCATGAATCATCTCATCTGATTTGCCTGCTTCTTGAGCAGAGAGCGAAGGCTGCGTGCAGGGTACTGCTGGAAGACGCTGCTTACAACCGCAGGAAAACAAAGTTCATAGAGTGCTTTAAGCTGCATATGTCAGCTGATTATTTTTGCAGAACAGAATGTTATTTCCTTCTAAGGACCAAATCTGCTTTTCTTAGTATTTTCTTGTGTTATTTGCACTTTGTTGCATGTATCCTTGCTGCTCTTCAGCCCGTTCTCTTAAGGCTCATTGTGTCCCTCTTCACAAAGAGAACAGGTTTGTGACAAGTATTTATTTGCAGCACCCTGACAACTGTAGTTTTCTGATATCTGCACTGGTCTTGGGAGGAGAGGAGAAGCTAATACCTATGGGGTGAAATCATGGTTTGGTGGAAGGCAGTGGCAGCATTCCCACCAGCTTTGCTTTGGCCAGAATTTCACTCCGAGAGGTCCTGGGAAGCTAAATACCTTCTCTGCCTCCTCTCTCTGCCTGCCTCGATGCTGAACCAGGAGCCCACAGAAACACCCCTCAGCTGCTGCCTCCCTACTGTTTTTATCACAGGAGAGATTATTTTGGAACAGTGGACTGCCCATGCCCAGGACCAGGTGCTGCTCCTCCATCACCGCAGCTGGAGTTTAGGGCTGACACCCATGGCCTCACTTCACACACCCATGGTCCTTGCTTGGCAGGTCCTCTGTGTGGACCCACCTGCAAAATCACCTTCAGTTGTGCAGGGCACTTTGGCACTTGCTGCTGGAGAGTGGCTTTAGTGGGCACCTGAAACTCATGAGTGAGCTTAGTACCTAAATTAGTCCCACTTTGTCCCATCCTTTCTTTCTTCTCATGCTTTCTTCAGCAGATGTTTTCTTGAGGCAGCCTCAGAGCACTGAGACAGGGTGATGTAAGTGAGGGCTTATGTGGCTCTCTCCACTGGAAAACGTGAGGTTAAATACTGTAAGCCTTTGGCCAAAGCAAGCTACAACGTCCTCCGGGGCTGATCCTGCCCTTGTTGAAGTCAAAGGGAACTTTGTCTGATTTTGCTGGCTGTTGTGAATTATTGTCTAAAGTCAGGATTTCAGCTTTCATCCCCATGTTCTGAGGATGGCAAGATTGATCACAAAGAGCCATTCAAGTCTTACTCTTAAGGACTCTACCAGCCCAGACCTTGTCTACTCAATGAGCAAGGAAAGCAGAGATTTGTGTATAATTATCTCACTCCACTGGCTGATATCAAAGTGGGAATAACATGGGAAAGAAGCTGCTTATGGGGAAGGTACTCAACTGGTTTGTGACCTGAGTTTGGCATTTTTCTCATCTTTGCTATTTTCCAGAAATGAAGCATAATGACTTGGGAGTGCTCATGTCCAGGACTTCCAATTTCTATACAGAAAATTGTCATGGAAAATGAGATGCAGGCATTTACTCCTCTTCTGTGCTCTTGCTGAAAATTATCTCATCTATGGTCCTTCAGCCTTGGATGCTCTAGGGCCTGATCCAAAATCCTCAGTGGGATGATTCAGTAAGACTTCACTTTGACAAAGGCTCCTCCAAGCATGTAACTTCATTGGAAAGGCTGTGTAGCAATCCATCATTTTATCTGAATGAGGTTATCCCACAGGGCACCCTGGGCTAGTGGCCCATGCTGGGCAGGACCCAAAAGCAGAGGCACTCCTGAGACTGAACCTCCCATGTAGTACTTCTGCTTGTGGATATTTAATTTATTTGCTCATGTTTTGGCATTGCTGCAAAAACCATCCTGGCATTTGAAACGTTAAGGTGCGTAGTGCAAAAATGATAAATCAATAATCTAAGTTGAGACTTGTCATGAGAGAGGCTTGTCTGCAATTGCCTCTTGGCTATCTTTTAAACTAATTTCTTTTAACATTTCTGTCATTGCTCTTTACAGAGTCCAGAAAAATACATGTGAAAGAGGAGGGTGCCACCTTCAACAACTTCATACTCGATGTTGCATCTGTATGCTTGGAAATTTTGTCATGAAAAGAGAAGTGCCAGCAGCAGATACCTGCTTCCCTTGCATTTGACATTGCTTGGAAGCATTTTGTGGCTTCAAACCTAAGGCCTAGAAGGCTGTCAAGAGAAAGATTACCCTCTAAGTGGGTTATTTATGAGACTCTCACTCTGGGAGAAGGGCACAGAAGAACATGGGTTGAAGTGACAAAAACATCAGGCTATGTTTTCCTCAACTGACTCCCAGTTCTTCTGGGACCAGTCTCTGGTCCACAAAGTCTCACGGAGCCCCTGCCCCCTTGAAGGTCCAGTGGCAGTCCTTTCAGTGTGGTGTGGGCAGCAGGAGATACATGTGTGTGTGCGTGTGTTGTGTGCATGTGCCCTTCCAACCCCAACAGGACCTTCAGCTAGCACTGGTTTTGTCTCTGTGTGCCCAGCCCTGCCTCCTGTGCTGCTGTGGCACCAGCCTCACCTACCACATCGCTTCCCGGGCTCCTGGCAGCTGGTTTCAGTATCCATCTCAGCAACAGGCACACCCTGCAGGCATGCCACCAACCCTGCACCTCCCACCCATTTCCAGCTGGCAGCAGCAGCAGCCCTCGTGGGAAACATTGCTGCTCAGCCACATAGACAAAGGTACTTTAGGGATGACAGTAATTTGACTTCGTTACATATAAATACTGCTGCTTACTGCTCAGGACCTCAGAGGTTGCTGCCCCCAATTTCAAGAAGCACCAGACATCAGGGAGAGTGGCTAACACAGGAACGAGACGGGCTTCAATCCTGAATTGACATGAATAACACCAGGCACTTGCTGGATACCTCTTGCTGGGTGCTCACAGCAATCAAGCATGGCACAGGTGAAGAAGGAGCAGGCATACAGACCTAGCAAAAGAGGGTGTTTCCTTACAGAAACAGAGCTCAGGCTCAGCAGATATATTCTGATTCTCAGTTTCTGTGGTTACTGACAAAGTTCCTTTGCATGATCACATCAGTTCAAGCATGCAAGTCTTTCCAGGAAGGGTTTCATGCGAAAAATTTTTGGCTCCTGAAAGAGAGAAGGCTGGTTGGGCTCAAAATCCCCTGGGATAGAAAGGTTTTTATGTATGGGACTTCAAATAAAAATTGCTGCTTCCCACTCCATTTTGCAGTTCAGAATGGCAGGGATCTACCAGATCTTGGGCTTTTCTAGCTGTGGAAGGAAAACCTCAAGCACAAAGAGCGTTCGAGTACAAGATAGTTTCCAATAGTCTCCTAAAGGAGGATGAGCCAAATTGGAAAACTGCAATGTAGTCTTCAATTGAACCTCCCCCAAGTTCAGCACTGTTTGGGCCACAGTTTTTAATTTGTCCCATTGCACTGATTACTCCTGAAAAATAAAACAAAGCATTCTAAGAGACTTTTAAAATAGCTCAAGTGTGACTCACGTCCTGCAAAAGTATGTCATTTTAAGCTTAGAGAAAATGTTTTATCCTTAATTTGCACTGCAATGTTAAAATCCACAAAATGAGGTGCTATTCACACCACTCTTGGTGGTGACTCACTATCCCTCGGCCTCCTTAGGCTGGGGCCAGAGGCAGATCCAGGTTTCCATGGGTGGAGGCAGGGACCAGCATTTTGTGTCTTCAGGAGATCAAGGAGAAGTGTGAAGGGAGCAATCTGCAGTTGCATCTCCATTTGAGGGATGCTGTGGGCAGTGAGGAGGCAGGCAGCTCACTCAGAGGGGCAGGAGTGGCAGTGGGGCATGGATAAGGCATATTTCCCAGCCTCGTGCTGCTCATCGACTTTTTTCAACAATACTGGGCAGCCCTGCCCCAGCAAGGCTCTCCATGGACTTGCACAGCTGTTGAGACATGATTACTTTGTCTCAGTAGCTTTACTTTTTATCTCTCCTTTTCTTAGTTCCTTAAAAGGAATTGTGCTAATGTCTTTATTCACTTTTCTTTCCTTTTTTTGAGTGTAATTCTTTCTTTCTTCTTTCCTCTTCCTCCTGACCACAAATAAACCCTCTCTTTGCTGCAGCAGTGTTCAGTGCTGGTTCTTTGCTACAGTTCAGCACAATGTCACACAACACCTTGAAGGACAGGTGCCAGCACCTATTCTGCAGGTGTAGGTGTGTGGCTTGAGCACACCCTGGTGCAACTTCATGATGCCCTTCAGCTATAACCTCTCTCTCTGTATGGAATCTATGTGGTGACAAAAGGAGGCACCTTAATGTCCCCCCTAGTCCCCAGCCATTGAACACTCTGCTTTCACTCATCTCCTGCCGCATGCCAGCTGTGGAGTTACAAGCACTGGTGCTGACACTAAAGAAAGCAGAAAATCCCATATGGTCAGAGGTAAAGGAGCAGAGGGAGAGCTGTTTTTTGGCTCTGTGTGGACCTAGCCCCAGCGGGGCAGCCCAGGCAAGGACAGAGCTACAGCTTTTGCAGTGCCCCAGATAGGCACAGGAGCTCCTTCCCCAGCACCCCACTCACGTGGATAGCATGGGCGATATGGTGGACACAGACACCAGGAGTAAATCTGGCTGGACTCGGGACTGCATGGACAGCCTCTCTTCCCAGCACCCCACCAAAACCCTTGGCTGCCTTAGGCCAAGCCATTGCAGTTAGGATGTAGTTACTTTAAACTGGGACACCTTCAATCCACTCAAGTCCACTGGTGGGAGGTTGGGTGAAGTGCTTATTTCAGAAACAAAAAGACATTTAATGAACTATGACTCTTGTCCCTCCCAAGTGAGTATCACTATTCAGAATAGCTGTGAGAAGGGGAGCTGTAAATATCTCCCAAGCAGCCTGGCACAAGTCAGGCACAGGAACATAGAGACAATCACTCTCTGATGCTCTGGTTGGCAAACATGGCTAATCATTCTCATATTTTTCCTCCAGGCATAGACAGC
This sequence comes from Dasyornis broadbenti, assembly GCA_013397935.1. Taxonomy (NCBI): domain Eukaryota; kingdom Metazoa; phylum Chordata; class Aves; order Passeriformes; family Dasyornithidae; genus Dasyornis; species Dasyornis broadbenti. The sequence goes on along the minus strand of VZRN01000659.1, from coordinate 475,460 downwards.
TCAGAGATTGCCATAAAGACTCTGTTTTACAGTCTCCCTGAAGGGTAATTAGCAGCAATAAAAATATTTTCGAAATTGCTGGCTGGTTAATAGTGTATGTAACACAGGAGAGCTCTGAGTCCCAGCATCAGCTTATGATAAAGCATGAAATGCCTCCAAACCAGTAAGCAGTCCAAAACAAAAGCCTGTGTTTTGCCTCTCCATCGTACAGCAGCAGCAGCCGTCTGGGACATGCAGGGGATGTGTTGTTTCAGGCAGGAAGCAACATAAAACTCAAATATTGTTTTTAACCACTATCCGAGCAAAAGAAAAAGAAATCTCTCTTGTGGAAAATGAATTCAGAACTGTTCTCCTACGTAGGGATGGCTGGAGCCATTGGGAGGCATCATTTTGCATCTTCACTTACACATGGAGATTTCCAATGGGAAGAAGCTCAGTGTGATGGTGTTTTACTGATCAAGCTCGTGTCCTCTCCTGAACCCCTTAATTGCCTCTTTGTGTTCGAATTTCAAAGTGTTTCTGCTTGCCTTACAGATTCCTTCAAGGAGCCAGGAGGGAAAGCCTTGAAAGGGGTGTGAGGTGGAGGATGTGCCATGCGTTTATAGCTTGCAAAGCTCCCAGACAACTTACAGCTCCACACCTGTGCTGCTCACTGCCTTCAGCCTTGGGACAGCATGTCCTTCCTTCCAAACTGTTCAAAAGAGAGAGCCATAGAAAACAATACAGTATGAACATGGACTACACAGTAACCAGGGACCTGAGGATGCCAGAAATGAATGTGCAGGAGTCAAGAGACACAGCAAGTAGCGAACTCACCTGAGCTCCAGGTTTGCCCTACTCATTGCCCCTTTCAGCGACTTTGGGCCTTGCACCTGACATAGAAGACAGCTTTGAAACTGCTTTCCACATTTTGCAGACTGCACATTACCTATGTCAGCCTGACATTGACTGGGGTATGCAAAGTTTGCAACTGATAGTGAAATAAAATGCTTTATTTTGAAAGAGTTACACCACAATCTTTTCCCTTTAATGTGGTTTTAAACTACAAAAGGTTTAAAATTAGGTACATTAGCAGTTGTAAATGAGCAGTATATTAGTACTGGTTAATTGGGAGTTGGTAGGATGGTCAGGCATATATCCTCTGGAATCCAAGTCCATGTGAGGAATCACTAGAACAGAACAAAACCAGCCTTTGCCTATGGAGCATCATGTAATGTTATGTTTAAAGACCTTTTGCTCTAAATACTTTACTGTGATGTTCTTCACATCTGTTAACATCATACATAAATGAGAAAAATAAGTTTCAGAAGTAAGTTGCAAATTTTCTGAGATTAGAAAATATTTGTCCATAAAACCATCATCAAAATTATCCTCCTTTCACTAGAAAGTATCTAATTGTAAAACTGACTTCTGGAATGGCTGAGAAGGGTATTGTGACTCTTTTAATAATATGTTATAAAAATATAGTCTTGAGGACTTGCATTTGTCCTCTATGAATAAAATCTTCATTTAAATTCATTATATTAGTGGCAGAAGCTAGTTTCAAAAAGGGCACTTATTTTTAACCTGATCTATTAATAGTATTCAATATTAAATTACCCCCAAAGGCTGCAAAATTATAAAGAACATTTTTTAATTCGGTACAGAATCAATGCCTAAATAATTTTCACAAGAGTGTTCTGGATGAAAGTGAATTTCTGCAAAGAAATTGTTTAGGAAAATGGTCTAAGTTATTTGGCTTAAATTTCAAGATAGTGTTCCTGGTCAAGTACTTTGAGAGCTTTAATGGGTTTCTGGTTGACACTGAATGCAAAACATCAAGTGGGTTGTGCGTGGAAGTGGGGGGAATCAGTTTTGCTCACTGACTGCAAGGCTGCTACCTTTCTTTGGCTCATTATTGGCAAGATTTACTTCTACAGAGATATTTATGACAGCAGAACAAATCTTGCTTTACTGAGCTGACACCATGCTCTCTGGCTGTAACAAACATATTCCACATGTTTGGGGGTTGAAATGTTTCTAACTCTACCCTTTCCTGGCACTGGAAGATGCTGGCTACGATATTGGAGAGAAAAAACTTGGACCACCAAGAGCATGTCCACCACGCTGTTCTGCACAGTGCATAGCCACAGAAGATACAAGGTTATCAGGTTATGTGGCAAGGATATTTGGATTTTAAGGACTCTGAGGGGCCCTAAGCCACCAGGTATCTTTGGACACTCAAAGAGGGGCATGGTCAGAGCTCTCCCCTCCCTCCTCTCTGTCACTCTCCAGCCAAACAAGCACATACAGGGCTGACACAGTGTGCTAGAGCACTTGGGAAATCAAGCATCCATCTGATGAGGGATCAAAACATAATGAACGGAGGTGGGTCAAGAGGTGTTGCCAGAAGGATCCGAGAACACACTGCTATCAAACCACCACCACCACCAAAGCTCTACAATGGCTGGTATGCTCATATGGCGAGAAAGCATTTTGTACTTGGCAGTGTCAGAGCTTGGAAGCTATCAGATGGCAGCCTGTTTTTCCAAAGGCTTTTCTCATTGAGGGATGCAAGCCACTCTCATAAAGCTGCAGGCCAGCTCAAAGTCCTGGGAGCCAGATCCTATTCTAATTCCTTATGATTGTAACGTGAAAGAACAAAGGACTATATCCTGCCATTGATACATTTTCAGGCCTTTTCATGGACATAGCTTGGAGACCCGGATATAGGTCAATGGCAGGATATAGTCATAATGACCAAAACTGAGCTAAAAGAATGGTGTCTTCCTATTTTAACTTTATATGACATAGCACTTGCACATAATGGAGACCAGATTTTTCTTTTAAACAAGTTGTCAAAGGATCTGTTGCGTCCCATTGAAGGAATGCTTGAATAGCAAATTCCAAACCTAACACTTCAATAAATCTAGCAAATTTGTTATACCATACCACACAGAGAATTCTCTGCAGATCTTTTCAGTTCAACTTTTGCAGACAGGAGATCTTGGCTGAGAGCACAGCTGGAGTTGTTACCGATAAATGAGCCACCTTAAAAGATGATGGGTGATGATGCTTCTCCACAGCACTCAGTACCAACTATGCCATGTCTCTCAGTTTATGCAGGCCAACATATGTGTGATGAAGCTTTATTTTAGAGCTAAACCTGCCTATCAAGCCTTTGCAGTGTGTGCATTACTGCATGGATCAGTACAAAAAACCCCCTGAAAACCAGCCACAGGGGTTTCAGCTGAACAATATTTTTAGAAGCTAACTTATTCTTCTAGTGGTGGTTATTAGTCCAAATAACTCATGACAGCTTAATTTCTCCTTAAACTTTTTCTCCCTCACAGTCAGAGGTAGCATTTCAAAATATTTGGAAGGGTGATATTTGTTTTTCTTCCCAAAATCTCCACAAAGATGTTGTGGATAACCGCAAGAGTATCATCCACATTCCTTTATGGTAGTACATAGGGATATGATTTATTCAAAACCAGAGTACTTTAAACGTGTGCCAAGTCAAAGCGCGCTGAGTCCCAGAACGGAGCCCTGTAGCATCCACCTAGACTGTTGACAAACCTGGCTCAAAAAAGCTATCTCTGTGCTGTCCAAGAGTAACAGGATATGTGACAGTGCTGCTAAAAACCTAGGAGGCTAATGTGAACCAACCAGGCCATCTGGGGCTATTTAGCTGTTCTTGCTGTGTGATAACATAATTTGGCCTGAAGGGCTGGAGCCTCCAGCAAAATCAGACATGACAAAACACTCTGAGCTGAGTCAGAAACAATAATGATTCTTTTTGCTGTTTATAAGCAGAAATCACTGACTTTGCATGGCACAGAGCAGTCTGATAGGAGTGGTCAGTGGCGTCTTTTGATCACTGCTCACCTTGAAAATGCTGAGAAATGGAGGGCTCCTTAGGCTTTATTCCACTGTAAACATTTACAGTGTTCATTCTTGTTTCAGAAAATGAGGTCACATCTGCATCTACAATGAGAGTGAGCTACTGGAGCAGCTGTAGCTCAGGATGGATTCCCAGGAGACGCTGGCAACCATGAAGTCGCCCTGAGATGAAATACATAATATTGTCATTTTTCATCTTTTCCCTTTATTGAGGCTAAATGTGAATTAGGAGTCTTTCTTGGAGAGAAATAACTATTCCTGCTGCTTGCTGGGATGAGACAAACTTGCTCCGGATGTGACACAGAGGAATGGCGAGTGGGAGCCCAGCTGCCACAGCTGCAGATCAAGGGGTGCAGATCTGGGGTGGGCTCTCCCCCACCAGTGGCATGGATAAACAGGAATATCTCAGTGTTAGCAGGGATGGAACTATGGGGACCAGATGCCCAGCATAATGCAGTTTCCAGTGCATGAGGTGATAGTTCCTCTAAACTGGGTCTGCTGCAATGGGCTGTGCCTGAGGGAATAAAGATACCTGAGATTACACAATGAGGTAGCCTGAGGTAAGGCTGAACACGTTTTTTACTGGGTGGTAAAAAGGTAATTGTTGGGAACCTCAGAAGAAAGCAGACTGCAGCTGAACTCTCGCACGTTCAGCTGTGCATAGCTGGCAGCTGCCACCTGGGAGGGAAAGCAAACCTAAATTTCCCTTTAGGTACTGCTGCTCTAACACTGTGAATGCTCCATGTAAACACTGCCCCAAACCTGCTGTTGTTTAAGGATAATTTTGGCTGTAGGTTTAAAAGTAGGTGAATTCAGGACAGCGTATGACTACAGTAGAGACCTGCTACTCAGAAGAGGTACAGATCCTGCCCCAGGCTCTCTGTAGGTTGCTTCTCACAACTTGTGAGGCTTCCAACCTCCTTTTCTCCTGGGGTAGGGGTGATGTTCTGGTTTGGTAACATTTTTTACCCTTGATCTGTGGGACAGAGATGACTACCCGCAGTGCATGACAATGATGCCTCAAGCCATTTTGGTTTTGGTGGGTTTTTTGCAGCTGACATGCTCACGTTGCAAAGTCCCAGGCATGCACAGCCTGAACTGTGCAAAACTTCAAGCAGTGACCTCAGCTTTGTCACTTAGGACTGCTGCGTGGTGCTGGAAGGGAAAACAAGAGTGTGTGATTCTGTGACTGCCGAGACAGATGTGCTCCTGTAGCCACAATTTTCTTTTGAATTTGAAGAGTTACTGAGAAATTTAGCCAGCCTAGAAAGTTATAAAAAGAGGGAAGGAAGTCCCAGAAAATAACCCAAGCTGGTTCTGTGAGCAGAAGAGTAAACAATGTCTGTTTTCACATGTTATTTTTTGTCTTTTTTGACCTTTTGCATCCTACTTCTGTAACCCCAGGTACTGATCCAGCTTCTGCACTTGCTTTTCTTTCACTGTGTTTTATTATTATGGCTATGCTTATTGCCTATCCCATGTACAGATAAATTCATAAATCATTATTAAAAAAAAAAAAAAATAAAACACCAGAAAGGCTGAGAAGGGGGAAGACGACTAGAACTTTAAACCAGCCAAAGAAATATCACTGCATCTTTCCCAAGATTCCCAGCCTCTTCCTGTGTCACCTGCAGCTGCTCATGTGACACCATGCATGCCCTGGCTGCAGCAACATGGGCTGGTAAGGGTGGAGCTCTCTGGTTTCCCTTTCACAAAAGCAGGATTTGGAGGATGGTTCTTCTCAGCTAAACTGACAAGGGCCATGTACCACAGCCAGGGATCACTGAAGAACTCGCATCACATTTGCTCTCGTTGAGGCTCTCTAGGTCAGGCTTTTACTGCAGAGAACTGTGCAGAGCAGTCCAGAACTCAGCTACACATGGAGCATGCAGGCAGTACAGGGCTCTAGCTGACCCTGCTGCCCTTTTTTCTGGACTGGAATAGATATGCTGAAGATCCCAAAGTGAGAAGCTAAAACCAGAAGATCCTGTTGAGGAGGCAGGGGGAGGAGGAAGAGATATTGGTGCTTTTAGAGTTTTTAAGAGCATGGGAGTCTTCCTATCCGAGAGCAGAGGTAAAGCTAAACAAGATTTGCCATTGAAGTCTGAAAGTTTCTCTGTGTGTTTCATTTGTGTACGTGTCTTTTTCTTCAAATGGAATTTGGACAGTGTTTTGCACTGAGTGATTTCCAGAAAATCTTGTTCTTCATCCTCATGGAATTTTTAAGGAGATATTTGCCCAGGCTGTCCACATGAGTGTGTCTTGTAATGCTGATCCCTCAGAGAACAATCATGGATGAAATCGCAAAAAGTGTTGTGCAACACTGTGTTTCTGAATTAGGAGCTTGGAAATAACAAATATACTGGAATTTGGTTTCAGTCCATTCCCTTCTTTATTTGACCTCCTATCAAAAATAAATAATATATTCTTCTTCTTCTGGAATAGGAGCTGTGTCAGCCAGCATATTGGCACATCTGTGAATTGCACAGGCTTACTTCAAAACAACATTTTCTTTTGGAAAGGAAATTGCACTGAATTTTTCTGAAGTCATTGGCCAACCATGCAATGACAGGACAAGAGTTTGTCCTGCTTTTTGACAGAACACTGTAGTCCTCAATCAACTGAAGCCCTTTCAGCATGCTCCCCTTTGATAGCTCTGTGGGTTACAGCGTCCCTATCCCTCTCCTCCAGTAAAGCCAGCCCTCTATCCCAGTTCCCAGAGAACTTATTTTCACAGCCTCTTTGACCACCGAGAGCCCTGTACATCCACCAGCCCCTCACCCTCACGGTGCTCACGCAAGGACTGTGCTGTTCACCAGCCTGAGATCCTTCAGGGAACCAGTCTTCATCCCACCCACCTCTTCCCACACCTGGAAGCTGATCTGCTGCTGCCACTGTGAACTCCAGAGCCTGTGTGGTCATGGCCACAGACGGATACCCTGTGGGCAGGAGTAGTCACCCCATCCAGCCTCCACTTCAACTGCTCTTCAACTCCACTTCAATTTGGCTGCTCATAGAGGCCATATTTATCCTATAGATTTTTTTCCAATTCTCAGTTTGTATTTAAAATATCATCAAATAACATATAATTTAATCTTTCATGAAGTTTCCCCCTTCTCCCATTTAAAACATACTTTCCAAACACTGTAGTCTACTTCTTAGTGATTAAACTGGGAAAATGTTTATGTTGCTAATATTTATTATTTTTCTGTTGAATAGTGCAATAGAAATTGTGCCTGCACAAAGCAAGAATTTAACATAATTCTGAACAGATAACTTAAATATACAGCCAACATGATCACAGACTCCTGGGTTTTCAGAGTAGGTAATTTCATCAGCAGCCTGATCACTGAACAGGCAAAACCTGCCTAGAGTTCATTACAGGGCTATTTTGAAGACACTGACTGCTTCTTGAGAAATCTGTGTTCACAGAAGAAAATGGAGGTGAAATAAATGACGGAAGAAGCACACACTACCTATTGGCACAGTTCATCCATGCTAATCAGCCTCTTGATTTACCCAGCACACAGGAGCTGATGAAACTGCCCTGAAATTCACTATGGATGTAATTGACACCTGCTGCAAAACTGGGCTTTTCTTACCGAGTGCTTACTCACTGTAACTGTGAAGTTTCAGAATTTTACCAGTGTATTCTATTGCTTGTCCTGTATAGTAAATAAAATGTTGAAAAACTGGCTTTCTCCTCAGGTTTGTTGGTTTTGTAATGATTCCAATAACTACCACATCACTCAATATCTTTTTATATGCTTGCACGGACAGGAAAATTTATGATAAACAGATGGATTTTGAGAAAAAGTACAGCAGCAGTAATTCACAGGTGTGTCTTTGCATGTTCAGCTGCATGCTTTTTTATTATTATCATCTATATGCTTTTTCCAAGCTATATGTTCCCAGAGAAATACATACTCTTTTCAACTTGGAACAATGCAAGTGTAGCAAGTCACCTAATAGGAATATATAGGTCATGGTGTTACATGACTTAACTCTGGTTCAATGACTTATGCTCTTTTTTCAACTACTTCATCACCAATAGCTGCTGTTGAAGGAGCCAAAATGAATACAAATTGGAAGAACATAAGGAACAGTCTTTTTCATTATGTAAATATCTATTTTAGGTTCATTTTTTAAGATATTGTTTCCATTTATTTTCAGAAGGAAAATATTACATTTACTTAACTTTTATTAACTGAATAAATGGGCTGTATTCACTTGCTACCAAAGGGAGTGTTTAGAACTGCCATTAGTCCCATAAAAATCAGAACTAGGTTTGAAGTGACCTGCAGAATGGAGCACTGTGGTGTGCCATAAAACTGCAGATGAGGCTTCAGGAGATGCTAAAGATACAAGAATTTCTCCGCAATGTACCAAACTTTGCTGTTTCCCCGAATGACAAAGAAAATTGTCTGAAAAATACAGAATTCCTGAAAGACTCCATAAATTATATGTGTAAAAGCAGATAGGATTTTTTTATTCTTCCTTTGTTGGAAAGAAAGTGCCTAGAGTAATCCCAGACAGTCACTGTTGTCTCCTTTTGATATCGTTGACATTTCAGGTTGTTTTTTTAAAATATGCAGCAACCACAGAGACACAACACAAACGACCCACAGAACTCCCAAATTTTAACCAGACAAGAATGTGTAAATATAAACAGGGCTGATGAAAAATTTAATCAGTTCCATTTTTAATTGCAGGGAGCCAAAAGGTCCTCTGACTCAAAATAGGCTGTATAAATTTGAATCCCACACATGAAGTTAACCCTGAGCATGCTACTGTTTCTGGTGGCAGGAAGGCCTTTATTTGATGCCAAAACCTTGTTCAGTGTATATCTTTCCATGATTGGCTTAGCCTTTCCACTTTAAGATGTTTCTGTGCTACAGTACTCTCAAAACACCAGAGAATAAGGAAGAAGGAAAAAAGAGTGGATGTAAACAAATTTGAAGTCTTTCAAATCAGTCGGCATCCCTTAGGCTTTTTTATTTTCCTCACTGCAGACCTTTTGATTCCAATCTCAGTCCCCTGTACACTTCCCACAGATAAAGAAACAAAAGCAAAGATTGACCCAATTTGGGCTTTTTGCTAACACTGCCTGTGTCACTGTTATGCCAGTGGGTGAAAGCTGTCAAGCTGCTGGCCATGGCAGTCTGGCTGAGCAAGTCCAGAGGGCTTGGTCCTGAGAATTCCTGCAGATGTTACAGCTGGATCCATAAAACAATCTATGGAAGCTGTGCAGCATCAAAATACATTTAAAGCAGAGGATATTCCATGCCCATCTCCTAGCTTCACTCAAGCTCTGAACTGATGTTACGAACTGAAGTGATACTGTGCCTGGCAGGTGGAGCAAGGTATGTGGGGATGAGCTGTTTCTGTGTGGAAGTAACTGCTGTATCTCCACAGAAAAGGTGAACAGCTTCCCTGTTGGCTTGTTTGGTTTAGTTCTGTTTCCCTTCTGCTCACATCCACAGAACTGTTGGCATTCACAAGGCTCAGTTTTAGATGGTACATGGACATGCCTACAAGCACACTGAGAAAAATGTCTATGTACTGTTTATCCTACCTTGTCCTGTTCAGACGAGTCCCACCACAGCCTGTTGCAAACTTCTTACAATTCCTGTGAGGTTTGGAGTCTTTTATACTGCAGGGGCTTATTCTAGCTTAATTTCTAGAAATTAGTTAAAGAAGGAGAACAAAAGACTACTTAGTCTAGGCTTTTATGCCACTGAATCATCTTTTAAAGTGAGTTTTAAGGAATTTAGGATTAGCGGTACTTTCTGCTGATTTCACAATACTCTCCCTTATCTTATTTCATTCTTATGAAATAAGAGTATATGTTGCAGATTCAAATTTCATTAGACTGCATCTAGCTTCAAGATTTGACTGGTTTCTTTCTTTTTAATTTTTAGTTTTGAGGATTACCTGCAGAAAAATATCCAGGATTTGACTGAGAGGTTTAATTTCACAAACGCATTGATGTTCTCAATTCTTGTTTAGGGTATGGATCTCACTCCTGAATCTAGATGTACAGCTCCACAACACAGAAAAACGTAAGTAGCCTGCTTCAAATCAAGAAGTACAAATGACTTTTTACATGCCTGAAGTAACACACACTCGACAGCTTGTCTGGACTGGATCTAGTACAGAAAGCCCCATAAGATATTGCTGCACACCACTGTGTGACAATGTAATAGATCCAAAGCACCAGCTTCTGACAGAGACTTTCAGCATCATGAATTTAAACTGTGGCTCTCAAGTGGCTACTGGAAAATGTATAAATGCTTAAATATGTATATTGTCTATGGTGTTCCCTTAGACTTACATGTAGGCTATCAATATGCAGTCTTCAATATGTCTTTTTCCTTTGCTTCTACATATATAGATGCTTACACACTCTTCTCTTTCTGATTCTCAGCTCCAACTGAACTAAACTCAAGAGGCCACAGGTAATTTTGGATGACATCCAAGGATTGCTGGCAGGGAATGAGACAACTCTGCAGCTCTCTTTTCAGCCTTGAGGTTACTTGGGACCTTCTGCAGAACATGTTTTGGCCATCAGCACCGTTTGTTGTATTTAAGGATTAGCAAAGACATTTTTTGCTGCTGTGCCAGTGAATGTCCTAGTTTGTGAATCAGGATATGCTGTTGGAAGAAGCTGTGTCTCACCCTGCAAAATTTAACTGAAAAGGTATAAGAAGGAGCTGGATTTTAGCATGTCAAAATATCTTTTTATGTGCAAAAAGGAGCAGTGGCCTGCAGATTATCAGTGCGGAAATGAGGTCCCCGTTCATGGTTTACCCTCCAGGCAATGGGAGGGGAGGCAGGGCTCTGACACAGCCTTACCTGAGCCAGACCTGAAGGTTGGCTGAGCTGTCCTTGCTCTATCACACAGAGATTTCCCAACCCAGAACTTGCTCTGGACATTCAGCCAAAGTTCTGCTCCTCATCTTTCAGGTTTTGAGACAATGGGATGCTACCACACAAAACCCCTGTCTCAGCCACACAAACATATTCTCGCCCTTCATCATGGATAGCCCTTCATCGTGGAACGGGACCATCTTTGGTCCTTTGCAGGTTATCTTGGCAGTATAAAAATTTATGTTCCTAACAAAGAGTTCTGCAGCAAAACTGCCGTACTAAAGACTGGTTTATAATGGTAATTAGCAACACTTACTGTACCATATACTTTCTCTTCGAAGTTTTTCTATAGGTTCCAATTTGCTCAGAGGCTTCTGGTCTGCTGTGCACTGGAATTATCTAAATACTTCAACTGTGGGATTCAGGGATAAAGGGATAACTATCTGTGAAACTGCATTATCTGGGGAGAAAATCCTTGCCACTCCTCCTCGTTGCAGAGCAGCTTTACTCATTTGCTTTGAAGGATTAGGATCTTATTCACAGAAAGGAAGGTTTCTGGTCTCCCATTCCTCCTTTTGCGAGCTGAGCAGGCAAAGTTATGCAGGTCCCAGTGGCCAAAGGTGATAGTTGATGGCAACTGCCACAAGGAAATCTTGCGATGGCCTTGGGCTCTTTTGAGGAAATATTGACCTTTATAGCACAGACATCCACTATGGAGTAGTCTCTTTTTAACCAGTGAGTTATGTTTTCAGGGTGTGAATCATTTAATCCCAAACCAGACACCTGAAACAGTGTCAGATGAACCATGCCCTTACAGTGTCTACATCCCTCAGCTTGCCATGAGGAAAGCCTGGAGTGAGTAGATCAGACACAAACATCTGCTCCAGATGCATCTAAAGGCAGGTAAGATGTTTGATTCCTCCTGTACATTTCCCAAGCCATGAGATCTGGGTCACCCTGAGTCACGCCCCGCAACCTTGCTCAGAGGGCTCCTCTTTTGCAACAGACTGGGGCTCTGTGAAAGCTTTTGGCTGCTGGACAGCCACTTGCTCTGTGCTTCAGGCTTCCTTCTGTGATGGAGACAATTCCAACATAGAAAGCAGTAGCTGGGCTCTTTGAGGAATGCTTAATTTTATCTCCTTCCCCCTCCACCCCTGCTTCCCGCCATGGCAAGCTAAAATAATTAAACACTTGGGGTTTGGTTGCATGCATTGTTTATCCCATATTTGCTCTTGCTTCTATGTTTAACAGAGGAAGTAACTCTCTATGATAATGCATCACTACATGCTGGTAACATCAGATAAGCTAAGCTGGACAAAAATGTTTTCCTTGGCAATTCTCCACTTTCTTTAATTTGGTCAGAGAACTGACTTTACTTCTGGAATTGTGAAGGCCCCAGTTACGTTTGATTGTAACACAAAGAGTTTCATGGTTTTTCTTGTTAAACTCCATGTAGGGCTAAGAGAACAATCCTGCCATTTCTTTCCCTGTAGTATAATTGAGCTGATAAGCATCAAGTCACACACATCAAAACCCACACTCAATGAAATTTGCATTAGTTTTCTGCCTTTACAGAAAAAAAGCAATCTGCTTATCGGCCCCCATAGGAAGCCGCACAGTGCTATAGGGATGCATATTAAAAGTTGAACACAGGGAAGGAAAAAGGCAGTGAACTTGGAGTGAACCCTTTTTGGGTAGAGACAGCATTCCCAGGCACAGCAGGAGGAGCTGAGTGAGCACCAGAGGAGCCCCTCCATTTCCCCGCAGGGAGTGGTATGGGGACAGTGCACCCCTCGTGCAGCAAGAGACGGGGAGACAGGATCGGGGTTCAGGGATCATCACATGGGAACAGCTTGTGCTGCAGCTCCTCTGTGGCTCCCATCAATGGGTTTCAGGCAGTGGGGTCACTGGAGATATCTGGGCAGACAGAGAGAGAAGGAAGGGCTGCTGGAGGTTCTATGCCTCTGCCCCCCAGATAAGTGTGTGCTGGTGCTTGGGGTGGTTCTGGGGCCAGATTTTGCTCCTTGCGTGGCACCCTGGATGCAGCCACAGCTTTCAGCTGGGACACCTGAAGCACTGCCGAGGGCAATCACCTTTGCCATGTCCAATGAGCCTATATAGCTGTGTGGGATGTATGCACATGGGGCCACACATGAGCTCCTGTGTTACAGGTTAACAGAAGTGCAGGAGTCACACCAGTGGCATTGCTAAAGGGTCTTACTTTTGTTTGGCACCTAACACAAAATTTTGGCCTTGTGTGTCCTTTTCTACCTGAAGGTCAGAGTGTGGCACTGCCCATGGGGGACACAGGGCAGCACCAGTGTTGCAGGTACAGCATCTTTCCCCTTCGTGTCCCACCAAATGCCTTGAAAAGCGCTGGCTGGCCTTGTTGCAAACCCTACCACTCTGCAGAGCAAGGGCTGCTCCTCTGCTCATGGTATGTAACTTGTTCAGCCCACACATAGCAAGTCTCCTGCTTCAGGTTACTGCACGAGATGTTTAGGGGGCTTCACCCCCAAAATGTGCACTCCTATGTATTTACTGCACCTGCCCTAAGAGCTGGTGTCTGCACAAGTGATGGGCATATTGAAGATTTCTAGTTTCTACAGAGTTATGACTGCCATGGAAAGCTCAGCTTCGTTTCCAGGCAGCAAATGCACCTGGCATGTAGTAAGCCACTCTGTTGGAGTCTTCCTGGCAGCATATGTACAGATTGAAAGCCTTAAATACGCTGTATTATTTGTTGGGGCTTTTTCCCACCCTCTCCTCCCTTCCTTAAGCCAAACATTTATGCAATAAAATATTTCTAGAGCACAGTGCATAAACAATGCACACAATAAAAATAAGAACTGGGAAGCTGTAGTAAGAAAACAGCTGAAGTTAATTTTATAGCCAGATAACAACAGAAGTTTCTGTCCATTTTGTTTTGGTTTGTTTATGGGTTTTTTTTTTTTTTTTCCCCAGATATTAAGGTGTTTTTCTTGCAAAAGGTTTGACTTAGGAGTAGTTTGCTTAACACCAGTGTCTTAACAGAATACTTGAATATTTTTCTTAGTTATAACCAAAGAGCAATTTCTGAGACTTAGAATTTGAACTTCTGGTCAAATAATTTAGAAGCAAACTGTAATTATGTGCCTTTTCCTGGTGCAGCTGGTGCCAAACCACAGATGAAAGCAAAGTGATTATAGACAAAGAACAATCACTGGGTGACCGGGTTTCCTTTGAAGAGAGTCAATACAAGTCATATCTGAGTAAATCTCGTGAAGAATCTGCAGCAGAGGCCAGTATCCAGTGTTAGGATGGGTCTTGTACACAATATACAGTCACTGCCTATTGTATATAATATAATGTATAAATAATCATTAACATTCCGAAAGAGGCTAATGTAGGAGACACCATATTCCCTACTTAGTGTCCTCTCCATATGCCACAGTATCACAGGTCCCACCTCCGTCATCTCCAGTGCTTCACAGCATTGTTTGTAGGAAGTGGGGGTGCACTCCTCAGGGGCAAGGAGTTGGCACCACAGATTGAAGAAAGCCCCAGCCTGTGTCCTGCAGTGGGGGTGGATTTATTTGCCCCTTACACTAGTCTGTAAAAGGGGTTGCTGCCGTTCCAGACGCTTTGCCCCATTTAGGCCATTAAAAGGGGGGTGCATCTGTGTTTTTATTATGCACTGGATTGCCCACACCAAAATGCAGTGGTGCTGGACTGGGTCTTTTGGAGCATCATTTGTCTGGTTCCAGTCCTTAAGATCCAAGCAGGGCTTTAATTGTTGTGGTCTGAATGTAATTCATTGAGGTTTTCTCAACCACTTATTCATCTCTTCCTGTGGTAGAGCTTGCAGACTCAGCTGGCATCAACGACAGTGAAAATAAATGGCTTTTTGAAGAGTCAGCCCTTCATTTTTAAATTACTGCTCTGATACAAGCTAAGATGAAAGAAAGATTTTCCCTCTCTCAGTTTAAAAGGAAACAATAATTTTCTCCTTTTATTTGAACACTATTCTATCCCATTATTTTTCTCTCTGCCATAGGAATTTGAAATCAAATGAAACAAAAAAAAAAAGATTATAAATTTTGGATATAAACCCCCCACCCTGGACTTTAAAAAATAAAGTAAATTCCAGGTCTTCCTGTTTTTTACCTTTGAGCTTCCCTGAGGCTTCAGCTCTCTAATCCATAAACAGGAATAACACCTTCCTGTTTCAGAGGACTGTTGTAAGAAGCTTAACTAATTCGTCTTTGTAGGATGCTGGGATATGGCAACACATGTGCATGTGGAGATGCATATATGTGCATATTTGTATGCATCTGTGGATGGGGTACAGGTTTATTTTTGTGTTTTATTTTTGTGTTCCTCCTGGTTTTTATTTTCACAATATCACCATCTTCTTAAAACACAAAAGATTTCTTGCAGAAAAGAGAACATTGATTCATTTACTTGAAGATCAGCTTGCATATGAATGAAACATGTTTTCTTGACATATTTCTTGCCCATTTTAAGTACCAGTGCTAGATGGTTTTGGTATTTGGCTCTCACTAACAGTGTATTGTGACATTACCTTATCTTTCAGAGCAATCTGTAATTGAAAAGGGAAGTTGTAGTTCATAGATATCCCTCTCCCTTCCTAATTTTCCTGGTTAAAAGAACATATTGCTGAATCTTATGGTTGAACTCCAGCCTCACGCACGCACGCACTCACTCACTCACTCACTCACTCACTCACTCACTCACTCACTCACTCACTCACTCACTCACTCACTCACTCACTCTTCCCCAGTGGGAGTGGGGAGAGAACCAGAAGGGTAAAAGTGAGAAACTCGTGGGTTGAGACAAAGACAGTGTAACAGGTAAAGCAAAAGCCATGCACACCAACAAAGCAAAAGCCGTGCACACTAGCAAAGCAAAACAAGGAATTCATCCACCACTTCCCACTGGGAAGTCAACCCAGGAAAGCCAGGCAACATCATGCGCAACGTTGGCTTGGGAAATAAAACACCATTACTCCAAACATTATCCCCTTCGTTTTTCTTCCTCCAGCTTTATATGGTGGGCATGACACCATATGGTGTGGGATATCGCTCTCGTCATTTGGGGTCAGCTGTCCTGGCTGTGTCCCCTCCCAACTCCTTTTTCATCCCCAGCCCCCTCGCTGGTGGAGTGGGGTGAGAGGCACAAAAGGCTTTGATGCTGTGCAAGCCCTGCTCAGCAATAGCTAAAACCTCCTGGGAGATCAACGCTGTTTTAGCCATAGCCCCATGCTGGCAACTATGAAGAAAATTAACTCTACCCCAGCCCAAACCAGCACACTGAACTATGTTTTTTTTTTAAATTTAAACCAAAGCTGATCTTTTCTTTCTGTTGCCTATAACCCTCCGAAAGAATGTAAGCAGGCCCCATGACTGCCTTCCCTGTCGAAGCCAACATCAATGCCAACATTCGTTCCCAAGACTTCAGAGAATGGCTCACA
This sequence comes from Dasyornis broadbenti, assembly GCA_013397935.1. NCBI lineage: Eukaryota > Metazoa > Chordata > Aves > Passeriformes > Dasyornithidae > Dasyornis > Dasyornis broadbenti. The sequence continues at coordinate 459,235 of VZRN01000659.1, read as the reverse complement.
CCTCCTTTTAGTTTGCTGCTTTGGGTTTTTGCAGGCATTCTCCTTTCCTCCAGCTTTTGAAGATGGAAACTTCACGGCAGTCAGTACAGGCTGCCCAACAACATATCTGGAAACTCCTTCCCTCAGTGATGACAGTCTTACAGTGGGATAACCCTCTGCTCTGGCCTGACCCACACTTCCATTTTTCTTTGTCTGCCACAAAGATGTTAACAGGCCTCATTCACTTCTCAATTCTTCTCAAACCAGACAGCTAGAATTTCCCTTCAGGAAAAGAAAGCAGAATATCTGTTTTAGAATTAAACTCAGACCCTTGCTGTTACTGTTATTAACAATAGGTAAATGCGCATATTTCCATTTGGATGGGGAAATCAGCACATCAGATACTGTATTTTCCATTCAAAAATCAAACCTAAATGTTAATATTTTAATACATATATTTGCATTCACTTTCCAAAAAATGACTTTTTGTTTTCTTGGTCATTTCTATTTCTTGTCCTGCTCTGTTACAGTCCCCTCTGTTATTAACTTTTCCCCATCCTTTGCATACACCAGAGGTTATAGCATTCCACTGACTAATCTTGTTGGAACAAGAAACTGATCAACAAAAGATTACAGAAAGCCCCATTTTCATTTTGCAACATGGACCTGCTAGAACTCTGCTGCGAAAACTTGTGTCCTAAACAATTTAGGGATGCCGTAACATGACTCCTATTTTGTTACATTAAACCTGACAAATTATAAGATAGGTTTCTATTCTGGTATTATTCAGCTCCTTCCAATGCAATTTAATAGCTGGAAATGAGAAGGCGGCTGCTCCTTGTTACCAGGCAACTCTTCCCAACCACCAGCAGCTTGCCCCAGGGATCAGGGTTTGAGAGCTGCTCTGCAGTGACAGCTCTTCGCCCTTCTTCCAAACAGAGATTGATGCATGGAGGCTGCTTCAGAGCAGAGTTCCCTCTAAGAACTCAAAGCATTGGCAAGAGCCACATTTCATTAAAACTCTGTTTTTGTCTCTCACTGTCCCATTATATTGTGTTACACATCTGGGAGTTTAGCCACTGACTTCCAATAAGCCAATTGTTTTTTCAATGCACAAGTAATTTTTTAAGTTATGGGGTTTATTGCTTTGAGCTAATGAGAACGATTAAGAATACATCATGCTCTTCTGCTAAGGAGCCCTTTTCAAAGGCAGCAACGGGTATCAGTACCCTCCTTCCTGCCTTGGAAATACAGCTCCAACTCAAGTACTGTCTCAGCAACTGCACTTGCCATCTTGGTGTTTATATTGTTAAGGATGAGGTTTTGTAGGGTAGAACACATTGTATGGGCTTATATCTGTTCTTACTGTTTTGCTGCAACATTCTTCTCCTCCTCATGTCACCCTTGAATTTATTTTTTATTTATTTTAGGCTTCATTCAAGCAACTAAAAATCCCCTAGGAAAAAAGCACATGTGGAATGCATAGGAATAGAAGCCATGATGACCTCATAGTATATTGATATACCAGTGGCCTAATAAAACACAAATCCCATCCACTAGCAATGTTTATGAAACACCTAACATCACTCAAAAGTTCATTCCTACTCAGAGAGTCTGGTTTGGGATTCAGGCTTGTTGAACTCTTGTCCACAGTATAAGTCAGGACTGGGCTCCATCTGCTGACACCACCTTTTCTCTCAACTCCTTCTCGCAGGAATCACAATAATTTCTTCATCAGCAGGGTGCCCCTTGTTTTAACTCAGCACCCTTCCACTGGGTCGAGGACATCACAGAAGACAGAAAAAGAAACAGAATCTTCCATGTTGGTGCAATGCTTCAAAGCAAGATTCGATTGTCTCGGCTGCAGAGCATCCAGCAGGAAAGTTGACGGCCCTGAAGAGAAATTGCAAAGGTTACTCCTTTGCAATTCAGTTCAGCATAAGGACACGGGCATGACTAGCACCTGTAGGAAAAGAAGCTTTTCTCCTTCTCCCTCCAGCATAATGCATCACTGTCAAAAAATAGGGTTTGGCTCTCGTGTTGAAGAGAGACGTTAATTAGGGAGTCTTTGATGAAATTTCTTTGTGAGTAAATGACATGTGTGAAAGATGAACAACCTTTCTTCTATATCTCTCTCCATGCATTCAGCTCCATTGTTTTATCCAAACCTTTGTGTCTCTCTCTAATCTACATTTACGTGTTCTTCTCATCATTTTCATCACCACTAGAATTAAGCGTATTTTGAAATTTAACCCTTTTCTTTTTGAGTTAATATATGCTAATCATTCAAAAGAGTTGTGCAGTATAAGGGCACCTTTTCTGTGGTTGTTTTTAGAAAATGTTTAATTTGAACACATAAGATAAGAGGAGTTTTGTGCTGTTATTGTTATTAAGGACTTCTGGATGTAATTTCACATTCTCACAGAAAAATATTGGCCTGATCTAAGCAAAGACACGTGTTTGTGTGGCTCCATGAAGGATTTATATTTGAAAGAGGAGAGAGTAGCTTTTCATATTTATACAGGAATCTGAAAATAATCTGAATCAAAGTATGGCTTCTAATTGTTTTTATTTTCAGTTTCTCATCCGTCTGACATCCGTTTTCATCACCACTTTCATTCCACATCAAGCTGTGTCTTTGAATAAGTTTTCATATATGTATTAGTCTTTCAGTGGAGCTGCATGACTATTCAGCATTACACTGAGTGCCTGGAAATGTTTTTTGTTACCTTCAAACTTTCACTTCTCATTAGTACCAATACTGTACAATTTTAATTTCTTTTGATTCACTTTACAGCCAGACATTAAATGAAGCTGACATGTTCAAAACTCTGTTGTTTTTAAAAAGGAAAGTGCAGGCTGTGCAAAAAGCCCCAGCTCATCTGCATCAGTGGCACATTAGGAGAAGGTCCAGATGGATTTACGAAATGGATTTCCCAAGCAGCAGAGATTGCACTGACACCATGAAAGATTCCTGTCTTACCCCCATCCACAGATACATACAAATATGCACAATTCCTGCTGATGACAAGAAGGAATCTTAAATTTTTATTATGGGAACCCATACTTTATCTAACTAAGGTCGACCCAGGCAAGCTACACACACTGCTACAGGAGTTTCTTCATCTTTGGAAGTAGAATTCCAAACCCTCAGCTCTTCAAAATGACGTTTCAGTGAGGAATTTTTGTGTGACTTTTTCATACAGTCAAGATTTGTGTGCATGAAGACAGTAGGATATTTTGGGTTCTGCTTTTTTTGGTATAATTTACCTGTCAGGGGCATCCTAGAGTTATTTATGATCCGTCTGCCCATAGTAGTTCCAGTTTGTGAGCTCCCTTCTTTGCCTTGTAATGTGTGAGTGAAAATTAAGGTATCTTTCAAACGGTATAAAATTCTTATGCCAAATTGCAACATAAGGAGATACTAGAGAAGCATTTAGTGACAGAGCAACAGGCTCCTTATTCTCAAGCAAGAAATCTATTACAGCTTAATCTAATATCCTCAACTGGATAATAGACCTGCAAAGGCAGGAGTCAGATAAAAGGAGCTAGGTTTCCTCCACAATGCAAGTAACTCCACAATCTAATGCTTGGATCCCAGAGATCCAGAGGTTGTTTTAAAAATGGAGAAAAGCAAAGCTACTCTTTTCAAAAAATGTAAGAAGTAAAAATCAGAGTCAGTTATGGAAGATCGTCTTCCAGTTTCTCCTTCTTCTCCACAACATCTTATCATGACAAATACAACAGCCCCATTGGGCTCCCTGCCTCCAGGTGCTCAGTGCATTGTGATGACTGAGACTGCACAGAAAACAGACCCCTTGCTCCTGCATCCCCACCTCAACCCTTCTCTGTCCTGCAGAGGTACATTATTGGCCTCTAATGAAAGGAAATCTTATTCAGCTGCAACCAAGACAGGCACAGGAGAGAACAAGATGACAATTCAGAACTTCCTTGTCCTTTAAACTTCTGGTTTATTTCCTGGCATCAGCCCATGAATTATAGTTCACAACTAAGCAGCAAGTTCCTGATCTTAATGTGCTGAGTATATTTGGCATATGGCCAGCCTGTACTGCATTCAGGTCAAGGATCGTGGAATCGGCTCGCTTACTCTCAGAGGGATTTTCTGGTTAAGTATGCTGCTTTCCACAATCATTTCATTTCTTAAATATTCTGCTGTCATCTCATATCCTTCTACTCCTCCCTACTCATAGAATGTAAGAAAAAATAGGAATTACACCTTTGGAGCAGTTTTGGAGAAAAAATAGCTGGAAATGAATGTGGAATGAGCATGTGAAACAGTCACTTGCTCTAAAATCTGAGATACTTTGGTAGCGTGGGACAACTCATAGGACATGTCTAATCAATTGTTCCTTGAGGTCAAACAAGTACTTTACATGGAAAAGACGGTCCTCCAGAAGTCAAGAACCATGCCCCCCACAGGGTCCCTGGCTGCA